>VYZV01016874.1:51954-87330 GCA_013401275.1 Pandion haliaetus | reverse complement strand
TTGTTAACTATTCATCATTTACTTTATGGGCTCAAAAAATATATGGCTGCACTACCTTGTGAGTGAGTTCTACTCAATTGTAATCATCTGAGTAATGCTCACCTGAAATTTAGATGTGCACAGTTTCCTTGTTACTATTATGTAGCATTTACGTAGAGAAAAAGCAATTCATAGTTTGTATGCCAAAATGTGTATTAAAAAAGAGGACCTTTGCTCTAGAGATTCTACAACAGAAGTTAGTTTAAAAAGCTTTTTAGGCTATTTTACAAGTCAGAGCAAATAAAATACTACATTTCCTCAGACTGCAAAAGTCTTTGGTTTTTTACTATCAAAACCAAAGAGCACAGGTTCAACACTCTTCACTGGACTCCTTTAGTTTCATAGCCTGTGTGTTTGGGACTGCAAAGATATGCAGAGCATCTGAACTCCAGAAGCAGCACTTGCGTCTTCAAAGAGGTGAGAAAGTCCATGAGTTATTAAGAGAAATCTACAAACTATCTCACAAGTAAGTTGGGGAAGATTAGAGTTTGGAGAATAAAGGACTCCAAGAAGCAAATACGCAGCCATGTTTCATCATTAAGATCTCCAGAGAAAGCAGCTGACCTCTGCCAAAGCACACAGGCCAAGAGAAACACTTATTTTTCTTATTAAATTTTAATGCAAATTAATTTAGTGAGTTTTCCTTCCACTTCTTCACCAGTCTGATTTAAACAAATGTTTATCCCTCAAAACCTCTCCATAGTTTTAAGACATTCTAAACCTAAATACACAATGCTTCATATAACAGGACCCTGGGTCACTCTTGCAGAATCTACTCCCCCAGCACATTTGTTCCAGAAATCCTCTACATTAACAAAAAGTGTTACTCCTACAAAAGATGCACAGGCTCATTTGCGATCTGGAATTTCAAGAGTCTTAAAGTAAGCAACAACAACAAGAAAACTGCTATCTTCTGGCAAGGTTAGTGGAAAAACCTAAAACTACAGGATCCTAGGGAAGTTTATGGGATTTATGAAGATAGAAGGAAAGAATGAAATATTTCTTAGCAAAAGTAACCCACAAAATTATCTACAAGACAGTACACACAGCCCTTTAGTCGCAACGTGACTTGCTTGCTTACCTGCTTTGGACACTGAAATAACTGGGATACTTTGTGAACAATTTTTCTTACCTTGGTGTTGCACACTGGTTAAGAATTTGATCTCTGCTCTTGAAAGCCATCCCTTCATCTTCCTTTTCTTGTACATAGCAAAATTTCCTCAAATTAACAGAAGTTGCTCTCTGTCATGACTACCATTCATTGCATAGCTTTTATACAATGCTTGTTCATATTGGTGGCTTTCTGAATACACTTGACATTTTCTCTTTCCAATGAGGCAATGGGAAAACAAAGGGCAAAAGTCCACCATGGTTTCCCTTCCTCTTTTTACCACATAGGCTAGCTGCTGATTATCCCACCAATTACATAGCAGAGGAGTTTCATCATCCAAAAGCTGTAACGAATGCAGAACTTATTCCTGTAACTTGGTACCATTTGTGAGAAGCCAGCTAGGAAGATAAAGAGGAAAGCAAAGACCAGATGTTCCCCAGTATCTTCATGAAAGACCTCTGACTGAGTGTTTTGGGTTTGTGTGTCGGGGTTTTGGTAGCAGGGGAGGGGGCTGCAGGGGTGGCTCCTGTGAGAAGCTGCTGGAAAATTCCCCAGCTCCGAGTTGGACCCGCCTCTGGCCAAGGCTGACCCCATCAGTGATGGTGGTATTACCTCTGGGAGAACATATTTAAGACAGGAACCTGCAGAGGGGGAGGATATTGGAAAGTAAGAGGAACACCTTTGCAGATACTGAGGTCAGTGAAGAAGGAGGGAGAGGAGGTGATGCCAGAGGAGGTGAAGCCCCTGCAGCCCATGGTGAGACGGCAGGCTGTCCCCCTACAGTCCATGGAGGTGAACGGTGGAACAGAGGCCCACCTGCAGCCCATGGAGGACCCCACGCTGGAGCAGGTGGATGCCCCCAAAGTTGGCCATGACTCCATGGGAAAGCCTGCGCTGGAACAGTCTGTGACTGAAGGACTGCAGCCTGTGGAAAGGCCCCATGCTAGAGAATTTTGTGGAGAACTGTCTCCTGTGGGAGGGACCCCACAGTGGAGCAGGGGACAAGTGAGGAATCCTCCCCTTGAGGAGGAAGGAGCAGCAGAGACGAGGTGTGACAAACTGACCGCAACCCCCATTCCCCGTCCCCCTGTGCCACTGGTGGGGAGGAGGGAGAGAGAACAGGTTGTGGAGTTGAGCTGGGAAGGAGGGAGGGGTGGGGGGAAGGTGTTCTGAGGTTTGGTTTTCCTTCTCATTACCCTTGTTTTGATTTGATTATTAGTAAATTAAATTGATTTTGTTTCTTCCTCAAGTTGAGCCTGTCTTTTGCCCATAACCAAAAGTGGAGAGCAATCCCTCCCTGTCCTTGTCTCAACCCATGAGCATTTGTTTATATTTTGTCCTCCTCATCCCACAGGGGCCCGGGGGGGAGGAGTGTGCGAGCGGCTGCATGATGCTTTGTTACCGGCTGAGCTTAAACCACAACACTGAGACAAAAGCAACCATTGTGTTCACAGTGAATGTGAACTGTCTGACTCCAATAAATCCTAAATACTCTGTTCCAGGTATCATTAATAACAGGAAGTCTGGGAAGTTATTCTTCACAACTTCAGTAACAGAAAATTAATAAACTAACAAAAATTTCACAGTATGCAGTATAGAAAAAGGAAGACCAAAACCAGAACACAAGAGCCTGAAAAGGCAAAGAAATAAATCAACCCATAGTTTAATCCCTTTCCTTCACATCATGACTTTGAATTGAATTAAAAGAATTCCACCTTAAGCATACTCAGTATGATAATTTCTCTATTGTACCCAAATATAAATGAGTGAACAAACTAGAATAGCTTGAATGTTTTCATAAAACCAGTTTTAAATGGGCAAAAGGAAGAATAGGAGGAGGATATCATCAATGAATTGATTCTCCTAAGAATTTACTATAGAGAAAGATTTTTCTGAAATACAAAATGAAGTGATCACCAAGAGACAGAACTTCATCAAATATGCATTCTGCTCAGAAAAGAGAATTGATATCTTCCTAAGGGGAATAAAATATGAAAAAAACTAATACAAAATAGAAAACTATTTATCTGAATCAGGTGCTTCTCATAATACCTTAAAACAATTTCAGAGACAGCAAACATAGCTATATGGTTATCTATTTCTGATACTTTCGGTCTCACTTCTGTTTAAAGACAAAACACAAAATGAAAATTATAAGCCCAGCACTCCAATTGTATTATCGGAGCATTGCAAGATATTTAAAATTTAAAGAGGTATCTTCAATCTCTTCTACAAATAATACTTTCAATCTTTTGAAAGAAATGCTGAAACCCAGACAAAAGAAATTAAAAAGGACCAGGGGAAAGATAAGAAAATTAATCTGATGGGAACATGGAAAACAGAAAACACAGCCTAGACCAGTCAATGGGATCAGTGAGGTGAAAGACAATCTCATTATAAGTCCCTAGTCCACTATAAGGATTTATGTCAGATTTGGGCAGGTTGCTTAAATAAGTCACGCCTCAATTCTCCACTCCTTAAATGTGAAAATAAATGCCTTCATTTCAGGGATTAAAAAAAGTTAGGATAATATAATTAATACTGTGAAAGTACTTAGAAGCTACCAAGCAACACAAAGTATTGCTGTCTTTAAGCATGCTATAGCAAGCAGCCCATCAGAATGCAAGAGAAATTACTTACTGTGAGAATAGGTGAATGAGGAATAAAGAAGACAAAAATGGGGTCAAACAGCTATGGGGAGAAATATGACTAAATCAGCTAAATAAAAGAAAAAAAAGTAGTATAAATCAGTAAGCAAAGTGAGCACAGAACATTTAGAGATAAATTAAAAAAAAAAAGAATACCACCTATGTCTTCCTCCTCCCTCCCTCCCTCCAAAATTGTCCTAAAGCACAGACATACTGACACTTCCAGTCATGAAGCAGACTCCCTCTATCTCATGACAACAACCTACTTATGCAAATAAAAGCAAATAGCTGTACTTCAGTTATTGGCATAGAACTTTAAGACTAAAAGGCACTCAGATTTTTCAGAGAAAGAATGTATCTTCCATAAATAACAGAAAGGAAAGGTAGAATCAGACTCACATGTATGTTGGCTTCTTTGTGCCACCCAGTGATTTAGAGTAATACACCTTTCCGTCCAGCTGCAAAAACAGCTGTTGGTAAATGATAAACAATTTGGGGTCTATCTGAAATAAATAAATAAAAAAAAACTGAGAGACATAGTACCAGGTAGCCTCAAGGCAGGAGGAAAGTTTAAGACACATTGTATACATGTCCTATGCTGTGTTATTTCAGAAACAAAGGACAGGCCCACATATCATCTCCCATCAGACTTCTAAAACCCCCACATTCCATTTTTACACAATTTGGGGGAACTTAGTATGTCGAGATAGAAAAATATATTACAGATGCCTTACATACAGCACTTTCCATCATCAGGTTGCTACTGCCTCTGAGAAGTACAGACCTAGTGAAGATGATGAAAATTAACAGTTATGTTCCAAAAAAATATCATACTCTGTTAGTGTAAATTATACTGCAAAGATTAATACAGCTAGGGTTTAACAGTGAGTGTCAGATTTCCACATAATGCTTTGGCCTACTTTCTAAAGAACCCCTTATCTGGCCATAGACAGACTGTGAGATTTGAGCTGTCTTGAAAATCTGACTCAATATGGTTGCTTTTAAAGAGAAAAACATAAACAGAATTAGCTTATTTACAGTCTGAAACAAACTGCAATCAAATGCAAAGTAAGATCCATTTATTACAACTGAGCTGCATTCACTTTCATTGTATCTGAATTTACCTAATTGTTTCTATAATTCCATTGTTCAAAGATAAGTAGATTTAAAAGGTTGAAATACAAGTATTAAGAAAGGCAAAGACTTTTGTTATAAATAAGAAAAATCCAACAGTGGGCTATATCAGACTTATTTTTTTTCATATCACATTTGAAAATTACTTTCAGCTGTTGTTTGAAAAAAAATATAAGCTAATGGGGTGGTTTGCTAATTATTGTTAGAAAATGGAATAGAAGGTTCTTTTGCTTTTTAATTATCATTGTTATGGTCAAAAATGTATTTCCTTGGGGAATATTGGATCTGTATCAGGGCAAATGAAAAGCACAGAATACCTCTTGCTGTATTTGCTATGTGAAGTACCACTAACTCAATAAACTCCAGTCACAGTCTCAAGACATGGTTGAAGTAGGTGCTTCTTTATTTGTGTTTTGTGGAACAGTCAATCAACTGATAAAGATACCAGGCCTGAAAAAAGAAAAGGTACAACATAGACTAACTATTTACACTCCAGAGAGTTTTTTATTTGAAATTAGAAGGGAAATATGACTCTCCTGTTTTGTTTTTTTTTTTTGTAGGTGGGGGGAGGCAGGGTTGTGTTTTGTTTTTGTCAGATCACTAGATTGGGACTAGGGAACTGTGACAGCAGGATCACTGAATGGCTAGAAAGCAGAGCAGTAGACCAACAAAGGAAGGAATCATAGATATATCTTCCAACAGCATTTAACATATCTCATGTGGTTATTTTATTCAGAAGAGAAGTAGGAGCAATTGCAGTGGCAGTAGAAAAGGGTAGTCAGCTCACAGAGTGGCAGTATACGTAGAAATGTAAACAAAGAATTAGGTGTTACTAATATTCTGTTGGTTTTAATGAACTAATTTGGATTTTTGACACATATCCTGTCAGGATAATAGGCCCTGTTTTTCATAAACAGTAAGTCTGGCCCCAGCACTGGAGTTTTCCTAACTCTGAATGCAACCTGTTCTGGGTGTTAATTACATACCCTATTCTTCTGCTAAAGAAAGGGAGAGTGAAGACACAAGTGAGTAGTCTTTTCACAATTAAATTAAATTCTTGTTAATTCAAGCACTTTGTCACAGCTGCACTAATTAACCCCAGAGACAAACACAAGAAAAAGTGGAACAAAACAAGTTGGTGGTAGGAAGCTAAACAAAAAGTAAGTTTTCCCTGCTTTTCCTGTAAGCCCTGTTCGCCTCTTTCCCATTCACTGTCTTTGCACACCCCTGGCATGAACCTTTATTGGGTAGCTCAAAGGGATTTTGCTGTCCAGCTATTTGTTTGCAGGACTAGAAAGTCATGTTAAATTGTCGGCACTAGTATCCAAAGGTTCCTCCAGCAGTAGGTTTTAAATATAAACAAAACTCCCTCAATCTCTTGTTTAATCAATCAAACAGCAATACTGATTGGGCCAGATGTATCCCAGTTTCCTTTTTGATTAGTCCTAGTGGACAGTTAAAGCAGAGAAGGAATGATATGAGAGAGGTTGTTTTTAAAATGTAGAAAAGTCTCAGGGATTGTACAATTCCATCTTACCATTGTCTCATTTAAACAAATGCTGTGTTGAAATAGAAAATAAAACAGACTCCATGAGTGACTATCTCTGAATATAATTACACTTCTGTTAAGCTAATCTCTACTGGTATGACGTAGGCTGGGCACCAGAATAATTTCAGCTTAGGGCATTTTTTTCTGCTTTGCCAAACTATAAACCATCAAGTATATCTTAATATTTTAAGTTTTTCTTTCAACCTCTTACACACTGACATGTGTTACTATAATCTGTGCTATCTTTCATTGTCTGACTCATTTCAGGCATGGTGATCCATTATGTGTAAGTTTATGTAAGCACATTGCTATGATACATGTTGTAAGTGGGGATACATGCTACCAGTCAGAGGCTTCAGGCCTGGTTGTGACTGCTTTTCATTAAACTTTTCTATTTTTTGCAGTTTATTTATCACAGTCTACTGAGTTCTGTTCATCTCTTGTCAAAAGCTGCAATATATAAAATTGAATTCAGAATAATTTCCTACTAATTATATAGTTTATAACTAGCTTCTAGTCAGGTTAAGCCCCACAGTCTTCTTTCACTCTTAAAGTTAGGATAAAATAAACAATGTCATGAAATACATGCAATTGACTTTATAAACTTAGTTCCTTATTAGTGAGAAGGGAAGCCTCAGGCAAAGCATGCACTTGTCTGTACTCTTAATCTAAACTACACTTCAAATGCCTTGAACAGTAAGTGGGACAAATGTAACAAGAGCCAGGAAAACCTCTCTGTCACACAAACTGATCTGAAACCTTGTGCTGAGATCTACTATGTCCTAAGGTATCTCTGCAGAAAGGCATAATTAATAGATATTAGTAAATCACAATGATTTCTTCCTAAAAGCTTATGGACTTGTATTAGCAGAAATTCTATAAATAGGTTCTCCCTCACATACTCTCTTCCACAAGTTGATTAACTTTTTCTCCTTTTCTCTACACAAAACCCTCACTTGAATTTCTAAGTTATTTTTTGCTTTCTGATTCTTGCAGTACCAGAAGTATCCATTTCCTCTATTACTGAAGGTTAAAATATTCTTTCTAAAACTTGTTAACACATTAAATTGGCTTTTCACATTGCAAAAGGCCAGACTTCCTGGAATTGAAGCTTTTTGGTTTGTCTTTTACTTTCCAGGAAGGCAAGTCATTACACTGTGTAGACATCAAGTGCATTCACAGATTCCTTGCTCTCGCATATTAGCGATGTTCTCTCCTAAATGAAGGTACAAAATGTCAATGCTGGAAATTTCTACAAAGGACACTCTTACAGCCCAATGAGAGTGGTTATATTCACCACTGCTGGGGGCAGGCGTCAGGCTGTGGCAGGTCCCAGGGTGTGGCTGGGCCGCCCTTGGCCTGAGCGGGGCTGAGCTGGGTTTACCAGGTGCCCCATGGCCAAGTGCCCATTGCCCAGCCTGTCTGAGCTCCAGCTTTGTGGGTGCCACCAGGGAAGGGGCTGACAGCCCTAGGCAGTCCCTGCGGACAAACGGTCCATGGGGGTACACGGGACTGCCAGGCAGCAAACCCCCACTGTGTCTGGGTTCTTGGTACCTGTCACTTTCACCACCGGGGCCCAACATGGGGCTGCAGCCCTGTGGAGACAGGGACAGGCTCGGCCTGCACCAGCACACTCTGAGGAGCAGCTCCACTCCTGCTGCTCCCTGATGGTCTCCTCCCTGCCCAGGCATTTCTCTGCTCTCTCCCTTTCACACCCTTAGTGTGCTGAGAAAACAAGGTATTGTTCAAAGACTGCTACACATTTACAGAGATTAGAAGTATTTTACAAGTCTCCGCTATGGACCCAGGCTCTTAGTTCAAGCTGTAGGGCAGCACTTCACAAGCTGGAGGTCATGGCAGTAGCAAGTGGAGTCGCCATCCTGGCAGAAATTCAGTGGTTTATGTCAGCATTTTAGATTGCAGAGCTGATGAGAGTAGCAGGCATAATAGGAAAGGATGGAAATGGTTTCTGTGGAGTGTGATGGTTTACACTCTGGAGAGCCTCTGTTCAAACCTGAGTCACAAGAAGAATGGCTGCTATTTTCACGAATACACAGAACAGAGCATTTCAGCCTCTAACTTATTTCCTTTCCACTGCTTGGCTACTGCTGCTGCCCTTAAGGGAAACTGAACTCCCCCATGCAAATGAAACTTTAGTCCATTTGGAATAAGGTCATGTTCACTGGTCCCTGTAAGTGAACCTATTAAATAAACCGCTTGCTTTTACAGTACCAGTATTTTTGGTTACTCCTGGTTTAGCTTGCTAACTTCCTGAGTTTTGTGTCACAACCAGTAGCTCATCTCTATTTGCTCTGCAGGTGTGTCTGTCTGCATCCCTTCACATGCACTGCACTACCATGCTCTGCCCATGGGGAGAAATATTGCTTAAAAGGTACCTGTTGTGTTGAACTTTTTAGCTATAAACTTGCCACACTGTCACTGTGGGGTTTGAGTCTTTGGTGTAGGAGGTCTCAGGAGCTTGCTACACCTTTCACAGAGACTGCCTTGGAGAGCGCTGCTGGTTGAAATCATCATGCTGTAGGTGTTACTGGGCAACCTGACTAAACTGGTGCAAGATGTCTTTTTTTTAATCCATCTAGAGTCATCACCATTCACATGCTAACAGGTAGACCTACATCAGTTGCAGACTGATAGACTTAGGAAGCCATGAAGACATGACACAGGTGTGAGACACAGATCCATTTGTCTCTAAGATTGTTTGTTGTAAGAGACTGAACTGTGAACTATTTATCTCGAGCCATTTGTCTCGAGGATGGCTTGTTTAACCAGGACAGTCCTCTGGCCCATAAGGAGCATTACCAGGCCATTGAGGCATCCAGGGGAGGAGAGAGGCTGGAGCTGCCTGAAGCACGCAGGAATACAGAGACTACCATTGTCATGGAAATTATAGTCCTTGAGATAATGTACTGGTTTGTTGAACATGTGAAGGTTCTGTGATAGACAAAACCTGCAGCATGAACAGTACGTATGTGCATGAATCGGACTATGCCCTATAAAACACCATGGAATCAAGCCGTGGTGTGCACCCATCACAGAAGAATTGAAGACTGAGGACCAACAGGATGCCACCGGATCCATGGTGGTGGTGGCTATTCTTGCAACTCTATCCTGACTGCTTGCTTGATTTCTGCCTTTTTCTTCCATTCTAGCCTATCGCTATTATTTTCTACTTTTGATATTTAATAAAAGCTGTTTTGGGTATACAGCATGTGACCTCATTGGTGTCTTAATCTCACTCTTGGGATCATATCGAAACCTTCCCCGACATTGGATCGGGACAACAGGTACTCCTGGAGAACCAGAGGAAGTACCTAACACTGATCCCAGAAGAAACTTTATCATCTGATCAAATGAAGAGTTATGAATGCCTAAAGCAGATGTCTTCAGAGAAAGGCAGCCTCACCCAGCACAGTCATCTAGTATTTTAAGTTGCCTCAGATTTAAGAGAACACCAGAACAGGGACCCAAGCCTTGATTTCCCCTACAAAAGGTAGTGACCTGACCAAACTACATGTTATTCTAGGTCTTCCTTTTTCCCAGAAAAGTTAAGAAAGTTTTGGGTTTGTCCAGTTATGGAAAAGGTTGGTGTTTGAAAACATGCAATGAATTTTCCATTTAGGATAAATAATTCCTCTGTCTAAATCTGCTAGATACAATCTGAAAAAACTGTTGAGATTCATAAAGGAGGTAACAGAAGAATGCTTAATGGGAAGATGTTAAACTGCTGAGGAGCTAAACAGTCAGCAACTGGATCCTCCTACTGTTTAAAAAAAAGAGATATTGTTCATGTCAAACTTTATCCCAATAATTCGTCAGTTCATTTGGCAATCAAGTTGTCAAAGACACCCGAGTAGAAAAGGCAGTACAAATTATATACTTCAGTGCTTTAGCTACAAGACTCAATACTCTATTACGACTCATGAGAAATTTGCTGAGATTTCAGCAGAGGTGGAATTTCACCCAAGTTTGCCCAAACATCATCTTTTTCTAGATTACAATTTACCACTTGTTCAGTGTACACTACTCCCTCTCCGAAGAGACTGGATGTTTATTTGACATTGAGCACATGACTTTTCTTCTTAAATGGTAATGAATAATTGCCCAGGAGACAGACATTATTCAAGAAATGGAATTTGGTACAGAAAATGTAATGAGAGTCTGCACTGTCCCAGGATGTTTGCAGAAGATGTTCGTATAGCTAATTCTCTAAGCAAACCTCTCTGTTTATAAATTTAAAACATTCCCATTTCTTCAGAATGTGCATACATCAATTTCTTTGGAGAGCATGCTATTACTACAACTTGTATTCCATATGACTTTTTAATTGAAAATGTAATAGAAGTTTTAATATTCTGAATGCATAAAAATCTCAATATTAAAATGCGATCAGTGACACTTATAAGCCTCTGGCCAAAGCGCTGTAGTAACATCCCTTCCTATCTTCCTTTCCCTTAATTTCTTTTCTTTCTCTTACAATGTAATGTAAAGATAAGCTAATATTAATTTACAATGGAACATTTCTGTATTAGAGATTATTCGCATTCATTTGCTTGCTCTGATTTGTGTTCATGTCTTCTTGCACTTTAGACCAATGGCCCTTTTGGATTGTAGCTGCATTAAAGAAATGCAAAAAATACAGAAGTGATAGGTTTCTGGCATATTAAAGGCGAAGTGATTCCTCTTGCTGTATCTATAGAACAAAGACAAGTAGGAAAAAGAGAGCTACATATAATTAGATTGGAGTCGGACAGAAGGCTGTCAGAAGCTACTGCAAAATTTTGCCACAGGAGGCGAAACATACCTTAAACTATTGTTAAGTAATCCTTTTAAAGCCAATCATGCTGTATACTTAACAGTATGCACACAGAAACTGGTCTATGCTTAATAATGTCTGTCATCTTTCTTTAGGTCGACTAGTTTTTAAAGGTATCCTTAACATTTCCAGTAATTCTACTGCACCCATCTTTTTCAGGCTTCGTGTGTTATAGCTTTCTTCCTTGTGAAAGTTTAAAAGTTCAGCAACAATTGCCTGCTTAATTACTTTAATTATTACTTTATGTCTCTTAGTTTTATGAAGTATTGACTTTCAATCAGAGGTTCTATTATAATATAATTCTATGACACTTTATGAAGTGGAAAAAGGTTAAAACAGGATCCTTTTCTAGGAATTTACAAACTCATTTATATTCACAGGTTTGCACTTTCCTATTTTTCTTCTTAAGCTGAAGATATTTTGCTATTCACTGCTGAATGTCAATGTTAGAGACAAAGTAATTGAACCTCGCAATGAGGGCAAAGCACAGCAGCAGAGAGAAAAAAATTACCTTAGCAGAAGGAAAGGTGAGTGTCAGTAGGACATTAGGCACCTGAATGCCTTTGGGAGCTACTTGGTATCACTGCCAGACAAGCTCCTGAAGGTTTAGCTTAGCACTTCAAGTTGCTCCTGCACCGGACTGTCTTTGTTCCTGCTCAGAGACTACTGTCCATCACCCACCTGTGCCACCTCAATCTCACGATTCTGCTTAAAAGCTCTTGGCACTTTTTTGCCTCTTGTGGGACCTCTGGGGAGAACACATTGCAAGACTGAGGAGGTCAGAAATGTAGTAAACTAAGAGATGGGCAGGCGTACCTGCCATGAAACCTTCAGTCCTCAAGTTCACTCCTGCTGCTCTGTGCCTGCCACAAAATTTCTGCCTGGCACTTTCTCATGATACTTTGATTGAATCATGACTTGGGTTTCATGGTTTGCCTCTCTGAGTGAGTCCCTTGCAGTTTAGTGAGGAGAAAACCTGCAGAGCTTGTCAATCATCAACACTGTGTTGAGTAAATGGCACGCTTTCATTAATTTTACACTTTTGTTATGTCCATCATATCCCTTGGAGGAGGATATCAATATTTGCCAGATTAACCTAAATTCATTTGTACTACCAGACAAGATTTGGATGGAGTTTAGGATATGTTTCAGTCTTCTAAAATGCAAAATCAAATAACTAATTACCAGATTTAGAATAAAATAAAGAAGAATGATATGTTTTTCCTTTTTGAACTTATTTCCAGCATGTCTTCTGTATTTTATTGAGCTAAGGACTGACAAGGAAAGTTCTATATTCTTAGAACTGCATGCCATTTTTTCAGAGTAGTGACTTCTGTAGTATAATTCCCAAAAGGGAATCTCTAATTTGGAGAAACTTCCTTATGAAGTGCTTCATATAGCGAGAATTCCACTGTGCATAGAGCACCCTGGGGACTTCCTGTAACCTATTCTTTTTCATTTTATAATTAGAATATTAGCTTATGTTCCTTTTATGAATATAAAGCTGTCTGATACGGCATAGATTTTGCAGAGCAGAGAGGTTTCTGAAATGCCATCTTGATCTTTGGAGGCCAAACATTGTCAGCACCCAACTAATTATAGACATCCAGTCAGACATGAAAATGAATCTTTTTTTGATAAATGTGTTGGTGAAGAAAAACTGTATTACATATGATTTCATCCAAGTTCAAGGCTCATTTCTTTACCATTTAACTTTAGAACCAATTATAAATAATTTCAAAGATAAGCGGAAAGACGGCTTTCTGTTTACTGGTGATTGACTAAATACAGCAGGTAACAAGATAAGCCTGTACAGAACCTGAACCAGTGCTGTGGCCTGTGGTGTTGGATCACCTCTCTCACAGTAGGCGTGTCTCTGTTTAAACACTTGAAAAATATTTTTGAGGGATCACTATCACTGAGTTAAATCAAAGCACAGACAAGCCTTAGAGAGATTTTACCAAGTACCTGACTATTAGCACTGCCAGTGATCCAACTCTAGACCTCCCCAGAACAGAGGCTGATCAGCTAAACGGTGTCAACGTCTGGGGGGGTTTGTGTTGTAGATTAATCAAATCCACAGTGTTACAATCAAACTCACTTTCACTTTGGTTGTTATCAGTACCACTGAAAGGCCAAGTCAGTTTCTCCATGGTTGTTACAAACTCCCTGCTCTCTCAAGATATTTTTTACTCTCTATAGCAAAAGGTGAACTGATGAAAAGCTAGATCTTTAGAATTATAGACACAGTACCTGTACTTCAGGTTACAAATAAACTAAAAGATACACACATTTTTCCTTCCAGGCCATTTGCAGTCACATAGATCTGGTTGTAATCAGCAGCTATTTGATATGGTTTTCAGGATTTTTTAATTCGCCATGCAAACTCCATCATTTCCTCACCAAATAAGCAAGGCCTGTGCACTAAGGTACAAGCTAAATAGCGTGCATTTCTGAGAATAATTTTTATTTTATGAGATCAAATGGTGTATCAGTTGAAAGTGGTGTTCATGTAGGCTTCCTGAAATGCCTTGTAAGGTGAAATTGTTCCAAAGTTCCTTAAGTACATTCATGCTTACTAATGAACGCATACACTTTTTGACTGTAACAGAATAGGGAATACATTTTCCCTTTGCCTTGAACTTAAAATATTAGACCAACACATAGTCCACCCAGAGGTCCCTGGCTTCCCTGCACTCTTGTAGAAGAAATACACGTCAGGCATCATAGATATTTATGATTCTGTAGATCATGGTAGATAGCAAAAATATAATGCTCAATGGCTTTGATATGATGAAATCTATAATTGTAACAAGGTGTTAAAAAACATGAGCAGTTTAAATCTTATCTACAAAAACACCTCAGGAACCTGAAAGAATGAAAAACAACTTAGGAGATATAGTTCTAGTTTGCATATACTTTGTTATAAAGAGATATCTCATATTGTAAATTCATGTCCCTGAGGAGTAACTGCATATATACTGGTTAATTTGTTCTGGTGGAAGAATTTTTATTTTCATAGTATTTAGCAGCTTCAGAAAGTTAAAACAGCAGATTTGAAGTAAAATGGCAAATTGTCACAGTTACACTTTCCTGCCCTGACAAGAAGGGATAGCTAATGGTAGTAAGGCCTAAAAGGTTGCAGTAAGTGTAAAGAAATATGGAAATGCTGATATAAGAGCTTGTAANTACAAGCCGAAAAGATGTTATTAAGCAAAACTTTAGCAAGATCTTTTTCTTTGCAGGCATAACATTAAAATCAGCTGCTGGAACAGAGAAGCACACTGTGTTGGGGAGAAAGCACACCTGTTCCCTCTCTGCAAGGTAAACTAAGAGAGCTGTAAGATGTCTACCGCAGCCCTTGCAAACAGGGCCAAGAGGTCACAAGCACACAAGTGCATCACCTACAACGACTGCAGAGGGAATACAGGAAGAGCATGGTTTTTGTTAAGTGTAACTGGCAGATGCTGTAGAGGAAATAATGTGACATACATAAGGTAGTAAGGAGGACAGTAAGCCATGGGGAGCAATTCTGCAACTATTCAGCCATTGCCCTAACAATGTAACAGAGAAAAAGTGCCAAACAGTATACATTTGTTGACTTCAAAATAAGAAGAAATTGCTCTAATAAGGACAAAACAGATATTGATTTAGTTAATACACACAAAAAAAGATTGAAATTCAGGGAAAACCATTTAAATCAGTCTTCCAATTGCAACAATCTTCCAAAATGAAAAAGAAGATTAGAAGAGTTTAGTATAATTCTTTGCAAACAGCAATGCACCACACCCACAAATAATAATTACAGAAAATGGAAAAGATGTGAATGTTGGGTTAAAAATTATGCTCTCAGCAAACATATAATACAATAAGTAGTGCTGTATATGGGAATGCATTTGGGTCTCTACAGGCAATCACATCATTCAAGAAAGTATCAGACAAGAACTTACAAAAGTAATGCCACATTCATACACACAATTACTTGGTGAAAATGTGATATGAGTAAATGCAAAGTCTGCCAAACACAAATATAATTAGATCTAGGGTCTTCCAATGGTACTTAGCCAAAAGCTCATTTTTGTCTTAAGGCAGCAAGATGAAGATTTTAAAATGTCCAAATGCCCTTATGTCTCCAGCTCCTTTTCTTCCCTCCATCCACTTTACATGAAAGACTAAGAATACCATTTCATTTACCAAGTTTATGTTCCCTAATAACAGCCTAGAAAGAATTCTGTACATCTGGCAAAGCAGAAAACCACTGAGTATTTCAGAAATGGGTTTGGCAGCATTTTCTGCATACAAAAAATGGGTTCTCCCAACAGAAGTAAACTGAAAATAAATTTTTGGTATTATGAACTGTCTGGAAGGTAATGTACAAAACAAGCAAAAGCACAGCATTTTTTTGAACATGTTACTTGTTTGAAAATGTTCACTCAGCATTAATTAGAACTCAAGCTGTTGGCTTCCAATCTTGAGTTCAGACTCCTGCTCCCCCTTTGCCACCCACTGGGGCCTGTTATTCCCATTATAAACACCCATAAATCTCACCCACTCTAATGGGCTTATTGCAGTCCTGCATATGCATCAAGGAGAGGATAAATGTCTCTACTTGTGCCTTCTGATACCCGTAATTGTTTAGTAACTTAATGAGATAATGTTCCTAAACCAGCAAAAATCAGTGGGTGTTTTTCCATGCCCTTTAACATGATTTAGTGAGCTTTTCAGTTGAAATCATTCTAGATTTCAAATGAGGTTAGTAATTTTTGCAGGCAAACTAAAGGCCAACTTCTACCTGAAGACAGTAAAGGAAGGAAGTAAGGGACAGCATATAAGAACTTTCTCCTCATTCTGCTACCTAAAGGATGATCAAAAAAATGCTCTGTCACCATTAAAGTGAGCACATAAATGGAGCAATGAATTTGAAGGGGAAAAGGCACAGCAAAGGACAATCCACAAAAGTTTTTTTTCTCATGAAAGATGAACAGAAGAGCTTATTTCACTAGACCAGAAAAGCAACAGATGAGGAGGAATAGGATTGCTGTCTTTAGACACAACAAGGAAATGAACACAAGGGCGAGAAAAAATAACCACTTGAGCTAAAGAAGAATGTTGGCACAGGAACAAATAGACATAAGCTAAACTTGAATAAATTTAGATTTCATTTGGAAATGGGCTCTGAGCCTTCCTGCCTATCAGATTTTGAAACAGTCTTTCACTGAAAGTAACGGAGTCAAAAAGAACCTCAATGCTTATAAGAAAACTCAGTAAGTTGTTAATGCAGTTGCATAATATAGTACCTGAAAGGGATTTTTTTAATAACGCAGAACCTTCCTCCCTACCTTGTGTTCCTATTGCTTCCCCTTTCTCTGTCCACCACAGAGAGCACACAAACTAAAGATATAAACACAGTAAAGCAAAAAAAAAAAAAAAAAAAAAAAAGCCTCTTCAATAAGCAGAACTTAGTGACACACATAGTTATGAGGGGTAATGGCACCGCATGTTTGCTATGAAGGTGCTCTGAATTAATAAAACTTTGATTTGACTGAATATAACTCTGAAATAAATACCATTTTAAAAATTTTCATCTTGGTATGAATTTGTACTGTTTCATTCTCAGGCCATGACAAACATTGTGCTACTAACTAAAAAATTTACTTTAAGGGCCAATAGGACCTGGCCCACTGCTATTAAAACAGCAGATGTATCTCTTTACACATTTATAAGCAGAGTTTTGGTGGCAGTAGTTCCACTTACGGGATGTCATCAAACTGCTGATATTTACCATTTGAAAGAAATTAAATTAATTATAGGAAATAAGAGTACTCTTTAAGTACTTAACATTAGCTCTATGCTATAGCTGCTTGAAAGACATAAATACCATTAAAACCCACTGATTGATCCATTATAAATTACAGCTGAATGTAAAACAATGCTCAAGTTAATTGACTTTGCACTTTCAGCAAGCACTTTGCCAAGTAATTATTATTTATCTAACAATGGTTTCAATGCAAATTGATGGTGCATATTTGCTATTAATCTGAAGTTATTGCAAAATACAAACAACAATTACTTTCTAAAATTAACACAGAAAACAGAGAAAATAATTTTGACACTGGTTTACACATTTAATTTATAAAAAACAAACAAAAAACCCCGCCAGCCCTAAATATTACTGTTTGTCATCCCTCACTGGCAAATTGCTATGTTAAAAAATAACAAAGCTAAACCAAAGAGAAAAAACTACAGTGTGTGCACTTTCCCATCAAACCAGATTCATCAGAGATCTATATGTGCTACAGTATCTTAGTGATCACTCATGCTTCTCAGGAATAATCCAGTAAAGCTGCAGGATCTTGAAGAGTGTTGTGCTTCCCAGCCAAGAGGACCAATAGATCATGGAATGCCAAACCTCATTCAGAGGAGGCAACTGCATTTAGAATATCAATTGTTTCTCTGTAGGGGATTGCATTTAAAATATGTGGGGGAAGATTTAAAATATCATTGGGAAAGATTGGTTCAAATTTCTAAAACATTTTCATTAGATATAATCTTTTGATAGTAATAAACCTGAAATATAGAGAAGGATCACTGTGTCCATGCTCTTTGAACTACTCATGTTTTGTCAGATACACTGACAACCACCAAAACTCAGTTGTGATACATACTAGTGAAGAATTAACTACCAGTCTGAATTTAGATAGGGAAAGAATAATTACTTGTAATTCAAAATGAACAGTAAGGAGGGCAACTCGTTCTTAAAGGAATGGTCTAGGTTAATGTCATGGTTTAAGCCCAGCCAGTAACAAAGCACCACGAAGCTGCTCGCTCACTCCTCCCCGCCTTGTCCCTAGTGGGATAAGGAGGAGAAAATATAAAGAAACACTTGTGGGTCGAGACAAGGACAGGGAGAGATCACTCACCAATTGTGGTCACGGGCAAAAGACAGGCCTAACTTGGGGAAAAAAACAAAAACAATTTAATTTACTACCAATCAAATCAAAACAAGGATATTAGGAAGGAAAACCAAGCCTCAGAACACCTTCCCCCCCACCCCTCCCTCCTTCCCGGCTCAACTCCACTCCCAGTTCTCTCTCCCTCCTCCCCACCAGTGGCACAGGGGAACAGGGGTGGGGGTTGAGTCAGCTCGCCACACATTGTCTCTGCCACTTCTTCCTCCTCAGGGGGAGGATTCCTCACTCATCCCCTGCTCCACCGTGGGGTCCCTCCCACAGGAGCGGGTTCTCCACAAAATTCTCCAGCATGGGGCCTTTCCACAGGTCACAGAGCTTTGGTCACAGACTGCTCCAGCACAGGCTTTCCCATGGAGTCACTGCCATCTTCAGGGGCATCCACCTGCTCCAGCGTGGGCTCCTCCACAGGCTGCAGGTGGGCATCTGCTCCACCATTCACCCCCATGGGCTGCAGGGGGACAGCCTGCCATCTCACCACGGGCTGCAGGGCCATCAGCCCCCTCAGGTGCCCTTCCTCTCCCTTCTTCTTCACTGACCTCGGTATCTGCAAAGGTGTTCCTCTCACATTCCAATTCCCCCTACTCCCTGCAGGTTCCCCTTCGAAATTTGTTCTCCCAGAGGTGCTACCACCATTACTGATGGGGTTGGCCTGGGCCAGAGGCGGGTCCAACTTGGAGCCAGGGAAGCTTCCAGCAGCTTCTTACAGGAGCCACCCCTGCAGCCCTCTCCCCTGCTACCAAAACCCCAACACACTAACCCAAAACAGTTAACAACTGTATATGGTCAATGACCCACTATATTGAGATACTGGTTACATAGGGCCACCCCTAAAATAAGGAGAAGACACGTTCAGTAGCACCTGTAACACATTAATGATCTAAACAGAATATCTTGCAACTTCCTGTTGGTCCAGCCTAGGATATGTGAGCGGGACGGTCAAACATCAAACTCGCACTGCTGTAAACATAGCCGTAGCAACTAAGAGGAAAGCAATACCAGATACTTACCTATACTCAGTATTATCGGAATATCACTTTAGGGCTGTGATCTTACCGTCACATTAAGTTGGTATGTGTACCTGCTCATGCTGAAAAGAGCAGTCCCATGCTGACCCATTCATCCCCACAGTTCTCTTTCAGCCAGGCCAGCAACCGTGTCTTGAGCCAATTCAGGGAATTACTCCAGCTGAAAACCTATTCTTTATTATTTATTTTCTGTTCAGGTATTGGCTGGCTTCCCTCTCAGTGCACCTGCTCTGACCTTGCTCATCTTATAGATACACTAGATACTACTAACCTTCTTGCATACTGCAAGTTCAAATTCAGTCTTTCTCTTCCTGGGAATCATTTTTAAACACCTTATTTTGCCATTTCTGAGCCTTTGTTATGTTTGAAGGTTTTCTAACTTCCCTTAAACCTACCAGAAAAAAAGAAAGAACCTATTTCATCTGTGTCAGCCTCTTTGCGATTCCAGTTGTCTGATCAAATAGCTACTTTTTCTATTGGCTGTAGTAACCTGTGTGATACCTTTATGTTACCTAGTCAGCAAAGGCATAGATTCATCTTGCAATGCAGTAATCATCTCCAGGACAACATCTGAAATGTTAAATTATTAAGGGATAGATAACTCAAGATACAGCAAAATCTAATCTAGAGATTTCAGGCCAACAGATAAATCTCTGCAAGAAGAAAAAAAATATGCACCAAAGTCTTGAATAGTCATTTATTTCTATCAATATACCCATAGTGCGATTTATATTTGTGGTGCAATTCATGCCTGACATTGTATAGTTGAAGTAGCTGTGAGTTTGACTTCATCCAGCCAATTATACAGAAACCAGACTGAATTTACCATTCCATACAAAATAAATAATTAGCACTTAGAATAGGTATACAAACTGAAACATCTTTTCTAAGATAGAATAGACATATTCAGAGACAGGAAACAAAAACTCCAGGTGAGTGGGTATTCCAAGTACTGCCCTGTTGGGTATGAGAAGGTACATCTTATTATCCTTGGCTGCATTGCTTTACCAGATAAAATCTAACCATTCTCTGAAGAAGGAAACAAACAGAACATGAGGAGTTATATGCAAGCCAGTAATGTAAGAATTCTATTAGAGTTTTAGCCAGCATTGCAGACGAGTTGTTTAATAAACTCCAGTCTTAATGAAGCAACAATTGGAGGTATCCCAGTATTGGTACTTCATTAACATTTCGGATGAGTAGGGTAATTGAACAACAACAAGAGGGGACAAGAGGATGTTTCCCTCTCTTTCTCTTGTGTCTATAGAGGCAGGGTTGGATGCTGAGAAAATTGTTTGAAAGAATGCTTTCACAAAGTGGAAATAATTTCTCCTTTCTTGGCCTTTCATGCTGTGAAGTAATTTATACTCATAATTTCATCCTAGGAAAAAAAGTTACTCTTATCCGGAATTTTTGACATTCATGCTTTGATTCCTCAGCCAAACTCACTGCATGAAAAGCTTTTTTCTTCTACAAATTTTCTTTTTTCTTAATAGTTATTCAAATGCATGGTACTAACACACAGTGTTGGACAATCTCCCTGGCATTAATACATACAGTACCCATTTATCTATATGTTCGCTAAAATATTCAGTCCAGATTAACTTCTACTGTGCAGACTCTGGATATATTTTAGTACTGCGGAAGGAGTATTAACATGCATTGTGGCCCATTAGAGGTTGTAGATGTTATGAATCGCATCATATCAAAGAAACAAAGTAATTTTGTTTTCCTGTTACAAAGACTAAAAGATGAACATAACTTCTCCTTTTGCACTGAAACTAATTTTGTGCCATAGAATATCACATTAAAATTATTTTAGAAATAAGATGGCATTAAATATAAAAATATATATAATGATTTAAACCTTGCCTAAATCCATTAAGCTTGAAATATCAGTTATACACTCATAATACTGGGATTTGAGTTGGCCTATGCTGTAGCAAGGACTAACTTTTAATCATAACATAATTGATGTTAGGTTGATGGGGTACTTTATCAGGTGATGATTGCGTTCAATGACAGCATTATGGGGAGAGATTTGATTTAGAGATTGAATTTTTTCAACCTGCTCTTAGGAAGGTCTACAAGACTGAGGACAAAAGAAATGAGATTTTCTATCTGAATCTATGCTTGCATTTTGTTTGGTTCTCTTGCACCATTTCTAACATATCTCTACAAAGAGCACAATGGTGTAATGCAGTAGCAAACTGCTGAGGCAATATTATGAATAACCCCTACTATGCTTTTCTTTCAGCTGTTTGGCTTAACTCTGCTGAAGCACAGACCAGATTTCTGATTTGTTAAAAGTATTGTACAGAATTAAACCATGGGGATATTATCTGTAAAACTCAGGTGTTCAGATGTCCTTATAAACTTTCATAGAGTACCTTTCAATTTCTTAGTAATGGCATAGTTCCACTTCACAGTTGCTCTTGAAACAGTCTCTATAATGCATATAAGTAGTATATCTTGCCTGAGCTTGTGATGAGCTGATGGTTCATCAGTCATTTGTAAAACAGAAATTTCTTGACTCTACCTAAAGTAAGATAAATCCTATGACTCACTACTAGCAGAAAATTTTTCATTCAGATATTATTTGCCAAAGCTGGGGATCTGACATTAAATCTTATATTTGTAAGTAGAGCTGATTTTATGCTAAAATAATCTGAAATTCCTTTGGTTTGTTTGTTTCTCTGCTTTTCTGTAAAAAGCAGCCATTGGTTTAGCACATTTCCATTCCACCTTCATTCTCAGGATGTGGTTAAGTGTGTTGGGCCAGCTGGCTTGCCCATAGTGAAAAATTTCTGTACAGCTTCAGAAGTAAGTCCTAGTCTAACAGCTCCCATACCAGTTCTACGAGTTTTAGCAGTTTCCACCAAGCCTTTCTCACCAGGTACCCTGCCACGTACTCTACACATCTGCATGTGTGCAAAGAAATGAAGACAGTCTATAGACATAGGCACTCCTAGCTCCTGATTTAGCACGTAATCTGTCTCTCGTATCAGGCTTTCCGGGAGTAGACATCTATGTCTGAAGGGAGATACGGCAGGTAGCCATAAACTCCTCTAAAGGGACAATGAGAAACAAGGACTGTGGGATTTATAAAGCTCAGCAAGGTAATTCTAGGCATATGTCATGTACTGCAAATAAAATCCATCCTCACCTCATGTTTCTCTCTGTTTTGGACCAACAGCAAGGAATGGAGAAAAATAACTCATGCATGTTTCTCTGACATGAAGTTTGTGAAGGACCTGTACATTGTGGTTAAAACCCCTGTAAATCATAATACCACTGAGACAGACATATGGTATAAGGTATTTACATTTGTGTGTTGTTTCTTTTTTCTTTAGAAATTATTAATGATAACTTAAAGTCAGCTAATAAAGACATACACAAGGTACTCTTCCTTTTGGGATGGCATCTACTGGTCCCAGAAAGATATCACTGCAATACATGGGGCAGGTGTTTCATTATGCTATATGACATGGTGTGCATACATCTGTATGTAAGCACACAAACATATACATTTAAAATGTTCCTTGTCCATTTCATAAGAAAGAGGTGCCAAAAAAGGATTCCTTTCTTGTCTGCTTTCCCTCAGAAAAATACCTAAGAGCAGAGAATCATGGCCAGAAGTTCATCAAGCTTGGGATCTGTTGGATCTGCAGGAGGAATGAAAGCAGAAAAAGTAAAGCCTTGAGAACCATCCTGCTTACAGGTAACATCTAGGTTGCAGGCATGAGTGCCCTCACCGAGCTTAGCTGTCATGATGCTACATGATAGCTTTCAACATAACAAACATTTTTCTGGATGGCAGTTTGATTGTTTCTGTACAGAAATCAAGATGCTTTGTGGGTACAGATTTCATGATGTATTCTCATCAGGCCAAGTAAAGTGGACCAACTCTAAATGCCTTTTACCAGCGTGAAGAAAGACTGCAGACACAAGAAGGTCAATTTTTTTATCAGAAAGGAACTCCACAGAGCACATGCTCTGGCAACCTAAACATCTTCAGCTGGTAAGAGTAATTCATGAAGATTTAAATTACAATGATGCTATTTGTACCCCTTTCAGCTTCCTATACATCTGCATCATGGCAAGTGGAGTATCGGTAGTAATTCTAATTCAACCTGTCACACAAATGCTTAACTTCATTCTGGGTATTGTATCTCCTGCACGTTAAAGGAATGATCCCAGTCTCTAGGATTCAAAAGAGAAAATCAGACTCACCTGATTTGTGATCCTTTGTAACACAGTACCCACAGAAGCTTAGAAATGAACCAGAATGGTGTTCAATCTTCAGTCTTGTTTTATTCTGCTTTGAGCACAGTTTTTTCTTCGAGTTTTGAGTGATATATGAAAGCCTATAAAATTGGACAGAAGATACACGTAAGTGGCATTCAGGTTTTATTTCTAAATGGGGACTTTGCCCTTCTGTGAATCTGACAAATGTACCTCTCTGTCTGCCAGCCATTTCCTCTGGTAAAGCTTTTAAAAGGGCTTTTACCAATCACTGCTGGCATTCCTAGGAAAAAAAATTCTGTGCAGCAGGAAGGGAAGCACCTAAATGTTTCAGTGGCATCTGCCTGAAGGGATATGTCAAAGAAGAGATGTTCAAACAACAAGATTTATTAAAGTAAATGTCCAATTTCTACCACAGAAAGCTTGACATCCCTTAACCACAAACCATCCGGGAATATTCCCCTATTCTCTTTCTCACTCTCTTTTCTAAATCTGGATTTATATGTAGAGGGAAGGCATGATGACTGAGGTCTGATATGACATTTATCTTCGCAAGTGAGGAGACTAATAAATCATCAATGACATTACCACAAGTGAGTTCTAAGGTCTCCTCACAAGTGAAGATAAATGGCATATCAGACCTAAGCCAGCATATATTACATGAAATACCTAATAAGTCTCACTCTCAACATAGCTGGATTTGATGGAGATGACTGAACTTACGTTACATCTCAAATCCACCACCCAGAGAAAAAGAAATTAAATTTGCCAGCCAAATAAAATCACTTACCATTGAAACAACCTTAATACATTTCAGCCTTTTGCCATGCTATGGCTCTGCAGATCTACAAGTAGCAACACAGTAGTAAAAATCAATTAAAAATGCCCTTATGAAACAGAGTATCATTAACTCACTTTTGAGTGCATGAAACATACCTGACTTTCATGCCTTGGGCAATATCAGATGTTTATAGAGCTTTACATATCCATGTCTCTATGTACATTTCCATGTACCTGAAATATGTATAGCTAGCTTTTATTTTAGGCATTACAGAGGACTGTAAGTTTTCACAACAGCTTGTGGTCTTCCATGAGGTCATTAGTGGCAGCTCTGTTGAAAAGCTGAGAGGTTTTAGAATTTCTAATTAGTTTCTATAATATGAGAACTGCAACTGAGATACGTCAAAAGCATGTCTGAATCAGGGGCTGGCAGCAGATGTTTAGGGAAAGTGTATAATAATATACTGGGCATAGAGACTAATACTTCCTCTGGCTTTTGAGCGATTAATGGTTGAGAGACTTCCTGAGCTGGACATAGCATCTGGACAATCATGTCAAGGAGGCAGATGTTTAATCTATATTATGGCATTTGAAACCCAAAGTCTAATGCTAATCCTAGCTCATTTTGGAGATCCTGACAAAATTCTGCTGTGGAAAGAAAGAAACTCATCTGAAGCTGAATTTTGTCTTGCGTGGAATTTCCTGGGATCGGAGCTAGCTTCAGAAGATTTCAGAGTATCAAAGTTGTAGGTCTGTGAACAGAAACATTGTATAAATATACATCTCAAATCTTGTCCAGATGCATAAATCGTCATGCTTTTACCCTTTCTAACACAGTCCTGTCCCATTTCCAGATATTAAAATATTTCCAAGTTTATTCTCAGGTTTTCATCTAAAAATCTCCTGGGGTAATGCTCCACTTTTAGAAACAATTTCTCTGCAATACTATTGTATTTTGCATTAATTTAGTGTACTTGTAATCAAGTCCCCTCAAGGTAGAAGACAGTCTGAGTGGCACAGCAACTAAAAAAAATTGTGGTTTTCACATTTCTCATAATGTATTACATTTTGGTCATGTGCAAAAATCAGCAAGAATCCAGGTAAATGCTAATCAAGGCATTCAACAGCCTGCGAGCATAAGAACAACAGAAATTAAATAGTCTTACACAGTGACAGGTCACAGCACAGGCAAGGGTGACCCGGGGTGCCAGGGCAGCAGGGGCCATGGAGCTGTCAGGGTGGTGCAGTGTCTTCCCTCCCCAACCAGCCTCATCCTGCAGCCCCCAGATAAGAGGAGGTGCAGAGAGTGCCTGACCCACAGGGGGTTTAAATAGGGCTGGGGCAACAGCATTGTGGAAACAGACGTGCTTTTTTAGCATAGCCTTGTCTAAGCATCATTTTCATTTTATTGGTGAGAAAGTGAAAGGAGATAACACAGTCAAATGATCTAGCTAATATCAGAGAAAGCATTCATTGTTCTTAAAACTAATTCTTAGCTCTCAAGCAAATAGCTCTTTTAGTCATATTGACTTGCTTTCGCCTATACTCATCTTCTTCTACATCATGCATATAAAAGAATAGACATCTGCTGACTTAGAAGTCTAGAATTTAGCTTTTGCAAAGGTAATCAGAAACTAAGATTAATGAAAACATTTCTCATTTGTTTTCCCAAAGTACTTGCAAAGACCTGAGTAAATGGAGTAGAAAGCTGAAACAAACTTTAAACCAGTTGCAAACAACTTTAAATAAGATTTATCTTTTTTCATTATTGAAGTTAAGAGACATGAAACTAGCTGGGAAACAAGAAGCTAGCTGAGACTTTAAAGGAATAATTTTTATCGGTATTCCTGATTTCTAATAAAACTAAGAATTTTTAAAGTAAACTTTTCCTTCTGACATCATTTGAATAGTAGTACAGAAGCTGTCCTGGAGAAGAAGGGGACAACCAGCTTGTTTGCACACAGTTAAAATTGGTTTGTGAAAGCCTATGTGGGTAATGCTAAGCATTAAAAATAAACTAAATCAATCAATAATAACATGGAAAAATATTTTTTCTCTTTTACTTTAATACTTTATAAGGCATTAAATTGTGTTCAGGTTCTGGCTTAAATCTGACTTTTTTTAATAAGTTTGACAGCAAGACATGCATATGGGAACCAAATCTTTGAAAGACAAGAAATATCAAGAGAATTCTTGATTAAACATCAACAGTGAACAATATTCAAAATTTAACTGGAAAATTGCTAATTTTTTTCATCTGAGATTGTCTCTATGTATAAAGATCTGCATTAGCACATATTAGCATATATTACTGTTTCTGCTTTTGAAAGTTTTTTTTTATCTCTCTATTTCTGTTATGAAAACATCACCTACTTGATAAATAGTGCTTAGGATTTCTCTGGGAGAGCTGTTAGAAAAGGAAGGGTGTTCTGGAAATTGCAGTTATTGTGAATGATAAAAGAAAGGGTCCTATGAGAATTTTCAATACTTAAGTAATAGTTTACTACTTTCTGCATCTTCTGGTAAAAGTAAACAACACAAAGCTTGAAGGTGCCACTAAAAGCTTTCCCACCCTTCATCACCTGTGAGGGTGAGACTGAGGCTTGTAGCATCCACTGAATTCACAATACAAGAAAATAATGACCTTTATTTAAAAAAAAACAAACATAACTTCATATAGTTTTTCTGATGTTTAACTAAGTCATTGAGAAGAAGAACTTATTAATACCCATGTAACAAATTCATAGACTGCCCTTGGGACTGAAGTTCACAGTTTTCAGAGGGAAGATGAAATATAAGCTTTACTCTTAATACAGAGACATTTTCCTGGGAAGTCTTCAATTTTCATAAAAAACCTTTAGTTGTTTTTTGATTCTGCCAATAATTAGGCTTCCCAGAAAAAAAGAGAAAAAAAAAAAGAAGAAAAGAGGAAAAAAACACTTGTATTTTGCTTTCAATGATTTGAACGCTTGTCTCAAAGAGCTGGATGGAGATCACTTTTATATGGCTGTAAAATATATGCATTTTATTCGTTAGGTTTATCTTGAACTTCTCTAAGGACATTTCTTGCACATTACACTATTTGTCACTGTCTCCCCATTCCATTATCCTTTGTCTTACAGCTTTCTTTTGTGGTACAGTGTTTTGATAAACATGCTTTGTTTAAGCCAAACTTCAGCTAATTACTTATCTAAATAATGTTTACTAAATGGAGAATGGCAAAACAAAATAAATTAAAAAAGAAACAAAACAGAATCCTTTAAGAAAACTGAACTTAAATTAATTTCCTGCAGGACTGTTTATTTACCCCTTCATTCTTTCATCATACACATATACCTGCTTTGCTACTAGAGGACTACAGGTATGGAGCAGTTTGATTTTTTTTTGTTTTCCCTCCTGTTTCTGAGGTTTTAAGTTTTTCATGCATTTTATTGTTTAATCAAGAATAATTTCAGTTGGAAAGCCATTCTAGTGAATCATCTAGTCCAGCTCAGCACAGCAGAGGGATTGATTTGGTGGTTTACACATATCCCCGGTGTGTGGTGTCTCGTCTAGCACTGAACAAGCCACTGCTGACAACTGTAAGACATGCCTTGGCAGGCTGTCCAACTGCCTAACTATATTCACAGTCAAAGGCTCTTTTTCCCTCCTCCTCCTAAACTTAAATTTTCACATCCTGAAAGGAAACTGTATGTTTACATACATTCAATAGGATGATAAAAATCTAATACTGGGTTAATACCATCAAGTAATTCCTTACATGGCATTTTATAGACATGAAGCCTTTTTTTTTCTTCAAACTAATGACTCATAATAATGCAACTGAACAATTCAGCAGTATACATGTATTACACCTGTACTTTTAAGAGGCATATTTTTAGCATTTAGCCAACAGTTTTGACCAGTGTATTCTCATAACTAAATGGCCCAGCTCTATCTCTCCTCCTTTGGGTCACTTTTAATACGTGGAGGAAATTTCTACCATGTACAAAAACACTTTGCAAGAAAGATATAAAATTTAGAGCACAAAACATTATTTCTACATTAATAGCCCAAGCTAACTGCTATCTGTGTAACAAGCTAAGTATTAATGGGCTCACCACCACCAGTGAGACATCGGGTGAGGCTCTACTGCCCAGGTTGATTTTGGTCAAGTAGGCAAGGATCAACCTCCAACGTCACTTGGAAACAGTTGACTCTTGATGTTGCCACATACTACTTCCCCGCATTTTTTTTTTTTAGTGTTTTATAAGTGTTTTTTAAATAAGTTTTCATGTTAATGTTTTTCCTTTCAAACCATTGAGCTGCTGTTGTCTTCTCAATTGTCTGTCTAGGTTTTAACTTTCCTTATGTTATGTGGCTCTGACAGACCTATCTTTCAACAACAATTTCCCAGTAAAACTGCACCAAGGTCACAAAGTTGTGCTGCAACAAACTAAACCCTGTATAACAGGCAACTCAGTCCCTGGGCTGAAGGTTATATAGTTGTCAGCCTTTTAAAGTAGACTGTTTCAGTCTAACTGATTCTCTTACTTTTACCATATGTGAAAAATAACATCAGCACTTGTCATATCATGTACTGTCACTATTATAATAACCATTACAGGTTATGATTAACTTTTTATCTAGTGATTTCCCTTCTGTGAAACAATCACATGACACTTTTCTCTTTTGATATGAAACAGATCACTGTGAGTCTTTTACTTCAGATTATTGTAGCATCTACTGCCTGCAGGTCATACCCCATAACTGGGAGAACATTGCCTGCTGCCAAAACAGTCCATACTGTCATAAATCCTGTTAAGACAGAAAAAAGACTAGATAAGATCAGGTCTCTTGAGTCCTCAGAACAAATTAGAGGTTGAATCTTTACAAGTAGTAGGAATTCAATAAGCAAGCAGATCTTTTCAAAGACTCCTTGAAATCAAGCTATGAGCATGGAAATTATCCACTAATTGGAGCTGGAAGGAAAGGTAGAGACATTTTTATACCTAACCCATGTAACTCTCACTTGTGGCTAAGTGCTCAATTGAATTTCTTATTAACACAGTCTCTAGAAATCAATTCATCAGCATCCAAAGCAACTTTATTGTCTAGAACAACTTCAATCCAATGCTCTCCCTATCTTCTGAAACAAAATATCCAATTGATATTACAAACTCTCCATACTTTTTGGAAGCTCTCTTATACCTTTAAAAAAATTCTACTCAGCATTTGAAATGTCGTCCCTTTAAACCAAAAGGGAAAAAACACCTTGATCTCTGAAAATAGATGTAGAGTCCCTAGAGTTATTTAATATCATTGCTATGTATCTATTGATATTTGGTACTTTCCTTTAAAAGATCATGATTTCAGTTGCTTGTAATTTTGGCAGACTTCTACTCAGACACATTTTTTTTCTCTTGCTGGATATCATACTTACACAAGTGTGTCAGAAAATTTCACACAAAAGAGTTTAGCAATTTCAAAGAAAAGAGAAACATGCTCATCCTTCTGCAGCAGCTATACCTCCCACGTTTCTTAAATTTGGCATAACAATTCCCAGCCTATCAAGACTCCCACTTCAGCATTTGACCTGTGTTTCAACACTTGCTGCTTCTGCACCATTGCTGAGACAGGGTGCAGTTCATAGTGCCCTGAGCAAGAGTATCACACCTTGTCCCCAGGGCAAATCACACACAGAGACAAATTAGAACCAAGAGCTGGTGAGGTCAGCGGGAAGGAGGGAGAGAAACTGGGAAGTTGGCTGTGACATACAACACAGGCTGGACTCCAACATTTATCTTTCCCTTTATCTGTAGTCCTCTGGCCTTTTTGGTTACATCAGTGGTAACTGGAGATCATTCCAACATTTCTAGATTTGCTTTAGTACTAAATTATGATGAATGGTCACAATCTAACTACTTTGTGAAGTATTCTGATGTATTTAGACTCAAAAACATATCCATAGCATGGAAATGTAATGCAAAGTAATAGCATATTGTATTCACCTGAGTATATGCAAGTCAAGCAGGAACAAATAAAACATTTTAATATTGCTGGAACTGCATTTTCAACTGAAAATTGTTGTTGAACTGTTTTAATACGTCCCTATATAAAGAATTAAAATCTTCTTTTTACAAATGCTTCTCAAGTCTGATGCCTTCAGCCTATTGTACTTAATACAGCCTCTGGCTTCTTTCACTCAGGCTGCAAAGTCCTTCCTCTAGCAGAATTTCCCATTCATATGCTAGAAGGCTTTTTGCCAGCTGGATGTTAACAGAGTACACAGAAAGGAACCAGCCAATTCCTTACAATATTTGCTTTAATCTTTATTCCCTCTTTCATATTATTTCTTTTCCTTCTGTTCTCTGCCTCCACAGAATTCTAAATCTTCATACAGGTCTCACTGTATTGATAATGTGGAGTTATTATAAAGCACAAAATCCCATTTCCCTAGCCTCATTCTCCAAAGGAAAAGATTGACTTAAAAACCCCTACACCTAAAAAAAACCCCACAAACAGACAAACAAATAAAAACCAACCTTAAATTAACAAATGCATAAGAACTAGAGTCTGGATTTGCGGTTTTTTATTAGTCTAGATACATTTTCCCTTAAAATTTGTTTTCAGAGCTTTTAAGTCAATTTCAAATTATTAGCAGTACCTAGAGAGTTCAGAAATTACTTCCTCTCTTCTTACTCCCACTTCATGACTCGCGTTGTGAAGAACTGTAGCTTGGGGGGGAAAAACAACAGCATTGAACACTAAATCATTAGAATGTACAACAAAAGCTCGCAAAATTGATCTGTGTGCTGTGTTTCATTTTCTGCAAATGCCTATTTTTGTTGCTGTTGTCACTATCAAATATTTAGCACTTAGTTACTGTCTTGCAAGCATTAGGAAAATAAGTAATATTAGCATATTTTACATATTAGGAGTGGTTCAGAAGAAGACAGTTGGCTAAGTAAGAGCCAGCAGTTTGCCCAGGTGGCCAAGAAGGCCAACGGCATCCTGGCCTGTATCAGAAACAGTGTGGCCAGCAGGAGCAGGGAAGTGATTGTCCCCCTGTACTCGGCACTGGTGAGGCAGCACTTTGAGGACTGTGTTCAGTTTTGGGCCCCTCACTACAGGAAAGATATTGAGGTGCTGGAATATGTCCAGAGAAGGGCAACGAAGCTGGTGAGGGGCCTGGAGCACAAGTCTTATGAGGAGGGGCTGAGGGAACTGGGGTTGTTTAGCCCAGAGAAAAGGAGGCTGAGGGGAGACCTTATCGCTCTCTACAACTGCCTGAAATGAGGTTGTAGTGAGTTGGGTGCTGGTCTCTTCTATCAAGTAACTAGTGATAGGACGAGAGGAAATGGCCTCAAGTTGTGCCAGGGGAGGTTTAGATTGGATATTAGGAAAAATGTCTTTACTGAAAGAGTTGTCAGGCATTGGAACAGGCTGCCCAGGGAAGTGTTTGAGTCACCATCCCTGGAGGTATTTAAAAGATGTGTAGATGTGGTGCTTAGGGACATGGTTTAGGGGTGGACTTGGCAGTGTTATATTTACAGTTGAACTCCGTGATCTTACAGGTCTTTTCCAACCTAAATTATTCTATGATTCTAAGAGCCAGTCATGAATGAGGGCTGCAGCTGGGATCAGTAGTGCAGGGAGAACTAGAAAAGGAGTTACTTGCTGCCAGCTTAGCCTCACTGTGCTTCTTGGAGGGATGCGGCATCCCCTTCCCTGAGCTTACGCCTGCACTGTAAATCCAGCACCAGGCACATCTATCCACCACTCCAGAATAAATGCCCCGGACATGCCCAGGGAAGGGTAGATTTACCACACGTAACCCATAGAGCCCAGTCTTTCCACACCTGTGACAGAGGCTGTTTCTGAATAGACACAGTAAATCTGTCCTATTGCTCTCACAGAGGTAAAACAGGGCTTCTTACTTTCAATATCCACTGCTAACACTGGTACAAAGTAATAATTCTTTGAGGCTAGAACTTGCAGCCAGCAATGGTAAAAGTACCTACATGACAGGCAGAATTTTCAAAAGAACTCAACTGGATCCACCTGAAAGTTTAGCCTTAGCACCTGTTGTTCACCCAGCAGGATATAAGAAGAGTTTGAATAGCTATTAGTGTATTGGTTTCCTGATCTGTGGTTGATAGAGCTCAGTAATTTTAAAGGTAAGGAAGTTACATGGTTTCAGTTGCTGGGGGAAAAAAGGTAATGAATGTCTTCCTGAGGAACTGTATAGCTGAGGGTTGCTATCTACTTGGATAAACACATCAGAGGATAATGTTTTGGGTTTTTTTTATTATTAACTTGTGGGGTGGTGGTGTTGTTTTTTTAAATAAAATATTGTTACAAAAGACAGTAAGAGTTACAGAAGTCTCAGATTTTTTTGTTTTGAGAAAGCTACAACTGGTAGCATGTAGCTGCTGTAAGCAGCTTCTCATGCTTTTTGCTGAACTCTGCATAAAGTGGGAAAAAAACTTGTGGGTTTTTTGATTTGTTTTTAGAATTGTGAGTGTCAATGTTTTATGATGCAGAAGTTATTCTGCATGACTTATTTAAAGTTATGAGAGAAGCCGCTGTCAGTTTTAGTTTCTCATATTAAGCACTACTCCTTTCATGTTGTTTTATCTGCCTATCCTTCAGGAAAAGGAAAGAGGATATAAAAATGAAAAACTGCTACCCAAGACTTGCAGAACAATAATGTTGTTCTGTGTTCACTTATTTTTGAGTTCTTGATTATCTTTAAGTGTAAATTCCATTAAAAGTATGAAATTAGAACTATTATTTTTCTTATGTAATGCTTTAAACAGTAATTCTAGCTTCTTGTTCATTCCTTTTTCCAAGGCACCCTTTCAGGCCTCCAGATGCCAGTTATTGTAAGATATGAAATCATTAGTGCAGCTCTAGTTGTAAAAAAAACTTTTTTAATATCTGAATTTAAGATTATGTAGACAATAAATAGACAATCAGATTGAGAGCGGGAAAGGAAGGTAATGAGAGAAGGTTTAGAAAGCTATATTTGCTAAAGCTTGTCACAAATGGCCGTTAGTCTAATCAGTCCTATCTGGCAAAGATTTGTGGGTATAGCATGAGAGGTAGGTTTTATGGAAAGATTTAAAATAGGATAAAGTGATATAATCTCTAGGATTATCAGTGACAGATGAAATAAGCAAGGATTTGAAGTGGAAGGAAAGTTTTTAAGTACTCTGTACCTTTTAGTCCAAGACTCATGATGTGAGAGCTGATTTGCCTTCTTCAGTAGTTTGGCAGGTTTTTCGTGGGTAGTAGGCTGGAGGGGTTTTGTGGTGGTCTGGAGATTTATGTAGGTGCTTTATCCGTATAGTAATCTCCTGTTTAGATGAGAAAAACTGTCTGAGCCTTAATAGTACAAGTTCAAGGCATGTGCTTGTCAGGCAAGTTCCTATCTGTGTGTAGGGGATGGGGGAAGGCTATCTTCACCAGCTATGCAAGAGCTCGTCTTGGCTGTTGTATTTATCTGTTAAACTGTTATGTTTCATAAATATTATGAAGTATGATATCAAGTATTTTGACAAGGGAATGTTTCAACAATGCTCTGTTCAAACTTGTTAGTTTGTTTTTCCATTTCCACTTGTGGTTTAACCCCAGCTGGCAACTAAGCACCACACAGCTGCTAGCTCACTCCCCTGCACTAGGATGGGGGAGAGAATCAGAAAGGTAAAAGTGAGAAAAACAATGGGTTGAGATAAAAATCGTTTAGTAGGTAAAGCAAAAGCCATGCAAGCTGCCCTGGTTTTGGCTGGGATAGTTTGGTTTTGGTTTTTTTTTTCTAGTAGCTGGTATAGTGTTATGTCTTGGATTTAGTATGAGAAGAATGTTGATAACACACTGATGTTTTCAGTTGTTGCTAAGTAATGTTTATACCAAGTCAAGGATTTTTCAGCTTCTCATGCCCAGCCAGCAAGAAGGCTGGAGGGGCGCAAGAAGTTGGGAGGGGACACAGCCAGGACAGCTGACCCAAACTGGCTAATGGGGTAATCCATACCATGTGACATCATGCCTAGTCTATAAACTGGGGGTACTTGGCCTGGCAGGGATCACTGCTTGGGAACTAACTGGGCATCAGTCAGTGAGTGCTGAGCAATTGTATTGTGCATCATTTGTTTATTCTAATCCTTTTATTATTATTGTTGTCTATTATTGGTATTATTATCATTAGTATTTTTCTTCCTTTCTGTTCTATTAAACTGTTTGTATCCCAACCCATGAGTTTTTTACCTTTCTCCTCCAGACTCTCTCCCCCCTCCTGTTGGGGGGGGGAGAAGTGAGTGAGTGGCTGCATGGTGCTGAGTTGCTGGCTGGGGTTAAAACATGACACAACCAAAGCGAAACAAGGAATTCATTCACTACTTCCCATCAGCAGGCAGGTATTCGGCCATCTCCAGGAAAGCAGAGCTCCATCATGTGTAACAGTTACTTGGGAAGACAAAATGCCATCACTCCAAATGTGTGTCTGTCCCCACCCCCTTTCCTTCTTCTCTCAGCTTTATATACTGAGCATGACATCATATGGTCTGAAATATCCCTTGGGTCAGTTGGGGTCAGCTGTCCCAGCTGTGTCCCCTCCCAAATTCATGTGCACCCCCAGCCTACTTGCTGGTGGGGTGGGGTGAGAAACAGAAAAGGCCTTGTCTCTGCAAGCACTGCTCAGCAATAACGAAAACATCCCTGTGTTATCGACACTGTTTTCAGCACAAATCCAAAACATAGCCCATACTAGCTACTGTGCAGAAAATTAACTCTATGGCAGTCGAAACCAGCACGCCACTCAATTCTTCACCCTCTTTAGAGCTGTAATAAATTAATCATTTATAAGGTGGATCTGTACATAGATGTTTGTGGCATAGAACATGTCAGGAATCTGTCTGAGGTGGTTGTGCTTAAAACCCCATATGTTGATACTGGTGCAGTAGGCAGCTTTGTGATCTATTTCAAAATATCTCCTAATTATGCATAGAATTTGAAAGTGGTGTGTTGGATTTTTTCTTTTTTTTTTTTTTTTTTCCTTTG
>VYZV01016874.1:1523-13383 GCA_013401275.1 Pandion haliaetus | reverse complement strand
CCAAGCTTGAGTTTATATTTTAGTTTATATAAATTCCATGATTCAATTTATATTGGAGAGGAAGAGACATATAAGCATGCAAGGCATAAAAGTGATAATAGCATTGACCTGTAAGTAACATGTTGCTTTAATAGCCTTAAATTCCATTATTCCAGTTGAGATGTCCTGTATCAAAAGTGAAGAGTAGTGGTAAGGTGTGGAGTTAGGGGGACAATTGACAATTAAGTGAAGAAGTTGGAAATAAAATTGAAAATGCAACTGAGGAAATTGAAAATATGCTTTGGATGCCAGATTGCAAGTTCTCCTAGGGGAAGTATGGAGGTAGTGCCTCTAGGTTCTGGCTGTCCATTACCCTGGCAGCACAGCAGAGACTAATGTCATTACAGGCACCTGAAAGAGAGGCCCTATTTCCATATTAGTTGCCTGTTTCTACATCCCTAGGGACCTTGTGATGATTATTTTTAGGACCAAAATGGTGTGGCTTGTATCAGAGAGTGGCAAATACTTCAAGAGATGCCAACTTTTGTCCCATTATAAGGTTAATCCTTGCAGTGCAAAGCTCTCTGGGGGAGGAATAAAAAAGAGAATCCAATTCTCAGCTCACACTCAGTGCCTCAGCTACATTTCCTAGGGAAACTGTCATGGTTTAGTAGTGGCTATGTTAATGATTCTGATATCACAGAAAATGAAAAGAATTGATTAATATAACAAGTAGTGGAGAAACCACTTTTGAAAAAAAATTCTTTATTGCCTCAGAAGCTATACAGAGAAGTACATCTGAAATTTATCTTCAGATTATTATGGCTGTTAATTATTTTCTTTTTCCTGGTGCCTTCTTTGACCTTTTTCCCATTGCCTGCTTTTCTTTTCTTCTCCTTTTTCCTATCTCTTTATATAAAATAGATAGCACCAAAATTGAATAGATATTTTTAAATAACTGTGAAATGGGAAAAAAGTTTGTATTTAAAAATAAATTAAGCACAGTAGAATGTCTGAGGCTTTTTCTTTTTTAACATGGGAAATAATGTTGGTATTAATGAGTTAAACATGAGTAAGATTAGCATCCTAGTTTTTTGCCATTGGTAGTATGGCATTTCCCCATTTATTTGTGAAAGAGACGTGTCAATGTGACACATCACCAGTCTTGAAGTTTGAATTAATGTAATTCCTTGCATATACAAGATATTAATGCCTAGATTTATGCTGGTTTGTTTTAATTTTCTTTAAAAACTAAAAAGGTCATAAAATTCTCAGACATACTTGTTGGTATCTCCGTGTAACAATTGCCGATGAGTCTATTCTGCTCCATTTGAATCTTTCCTTGTGTTTTAATGTTTTCTTAGTCTACAGAGCAGATAATCAAGTATAGCCTATATAGGAATGAACTTAGACTAGAATACATTATTACTGAAAATACAATGGGGTTTTTTGAATATTCTTTCAAATATTTGTTAACATTTTAATTTGTGCACCATCCACCTGTTAGTAAACATCAGAAATTTTCATGAAACTTGCTTCTGCTTGCTTAATTTTTAATGAAATATAATCCAGCATGCAAATATTAAATAAACGAGGATCCAGGTCTGCTGTTTCCTACATGCCACTGAAAAAAGCTGGTGAGTTGAGCAGCATATACTATAACGTATGAAATTAGCCTTCATCCTGTTTTGTGCCCATCTGATACAAAGCACCATGGTAAATGTGTGGTTTGTGCCTTCTCTTTGTGTCTCATGCACAAAAAGCAGTGTGGAACCCACTCACATATCAAGTTACTAATGAAAAACATTTCTTCTTCTTTTCTGAGTGTTTTGGAGTTTTCTGCCATCTGCAAGTTGTTTCTTCCCTGTAACATGCTGGAAAAAAAAAAATTCTGGAAAGAGGAAGACAAACACCTTTGTGTAGCTAGCTCTGAGTTCTGCATACTCAGTCAATATGTTATGATGGAAATGGATGACACCACGAATTCCTCTAGTGTAGTCATATGTTTAAAAGAAAAGTGTAAGGTGAGTATCCAAACTGAAAGGAAAAATAGTAGTATCTGTTGAAGGGCAGAAACCAGTTTGGGATCTGAATTCCAGTTTTACATATGTCTGGGAGAGCAGAAGGCTTAATGATTAGTTCCTCCTCTTGGCATTTCCGATTTGCCAATTTAATTCTCCATTGGTTAGTTGTTTACTTAGTTGGCTTTTTTTCTTTTGTTTGGACTTGGGTTTTTTTAGGGTGTTTCCTGCTGGCTGTTCAAATTCTTTCCAAGAAATGAGGTAACTTGGCAATGTTTAACACTGCTATGAGTATGTGTGTATCTAGGCTAAAATACTTGCTTGGCTTGCTCTTAAAAATTAGCAAGTACAAAACTGGTATTTACTACCTTGTTTAGCCTAGTGCCATTTGATTGACACTGACTTTTTTTTTTTCTCTGCTTATGGATGAAAATAAGATGTATCCTAGAGAATGAAGGGATAGCTCTCAAGTCCGTGAAATCAAACATACTGAGTTGTTTCAAAGAATGTACTAGTTGAAGCATCTAAGAATGTACCTTTTTCAAGACCCAACCAAAACTGTAAATATACTCCTATTTATTTGATAGTGTACACCAACACAGATGTGGGCACTGGGGTTTGAAAGGGGGGGTTTGGCAGTGGTCATCTGAATATGTCAATATGAAATAGAAGCTCCAACACAGCTAGTGGGAGGAGGTCCTAGTTTCCTCAGTTTGGTTGTCACCAATCCAAAATTCACTTCATGGGAAGTGGGTGTGGAAAGAGAGGGGAAACCATTCTTCTTCCTATTACTGACTATGAACCCGTTTCACTCATTTCATAGCTCCACCGGTTTCCCCCAGAATGACCTTTGTGACCAGAATAAAGTCTGCAATAAAACAACGTGACCCTGTGCACAGGCTGTCTTGGCTATAGTTAATTCTCATCTGGTTTATTTCAACATTCTTAGAAACTTATATTGAAAACAGTTGTTCCTTGTGTTTGCTTTTAGTTGGAACAAAACTCTGGTGTTTGTATGTTACTTTTGTATGTTACACACAAGGGGAAACATGTCTAAAAATTGCATAATACCATAATGGCTTCTGAAGAACTGTAAACATAATTACCAACAAGAACCACAGAGCGACCCGTTTAGGTGACTACATATACAAATAAGGGGCTAAAGTTAAAAGAAAGAAAATCAGAACTAGATTATGCTTTAGAAGTAGAATTTATCAGAGGAAAGGAAGGGAAATTTGTGTTAAGGCTGTCCAGTACCACATGTCTTACTGCCCGTGCAGTCTTGCCGTGGCAGCACACAGCACAGTGAAACATGCCTTGCTTTCCTTCTCAGGTAATGTACTGTGCTTTGAAATAGTTTCAGAAGTTATTACACGTTGTCTCAAAATGATGTGAAAACGATTTAAATCCAGGCACCATCACAACTGTATTGCCATCATTTCCATTGCTTTTCATATTGTAAACTTGGTACAAAACCAGAGCTGGAATCTTCGGAAACAATAATACAGTATTTTGAACAAAAATGCCTATCCAAATAAGACAAATGTAAAAATACTGTGTCTGCCAGTCTCTTTGTCTATCTGCCCTGCATAATTAGTTTTGGATCCCATTGGAAAACATATCCAAGCCTAGACACCTCGGTTTTGTAGAGAATACAGTGCTTTGTGTATGCTTTCTCTAAAGTTATTTATGAGTTGTTATTATAGCTTAATTTAGCCCAAACTTGAATTTGCCAACCATTCACTTAGTTGTGTTAAATATTACACTTACATAAATGTCCGTTCTGGCTAACCAGATATACTTTTTCTCTCTTTGAATCTTTCTGACCCAGTAATTGCTGGCATTTGGGTTGTACCTGCCATCCAAACCTGCATTTTGTGATGTACTGAAACTTACATTTTCTATCTTGAGCCTTTGCAGTCTAAATCCTCGGAGGTTTTCAAGACCTGGCTGGCTAAAGCCCTTAGCAGCCTGGTCTGACTCCAGAGCTGACACAGCTTTGGGCAGGAGGTTGGACCAGAGACCTCCTGAGGGCCCTTCCAACCTGAATCTCATTATATAAGACAGCTTGAGAAGATGCAATTTCCTAACAAGCTGTGAACAAGTGTTACTGAAGATATGAACTTAGAGAATGAAAATGAGAAATATAAGCCTAAAACCTAGATTCTGCCATGCCAAGAGAAGTGTGCTAAATATTCTGCATTTCCAAAGGATCTTGGAATGAAGTTGGTGGAGGGAGGGGAGGAGAGAAGCTACTTACATCTTCTTTTTTTTTTTAGTAAAAGGAATTGGCTTGAACTGGGATACACTGGAATTTAACTGTCAAAGTCCAAAATGTGGCCCTGAAATACCCTCTACAGCTTCTACTTAGCCCTTGAAATTATTTTATTAGGTTTCCTAAGTCATGTAACACAATGGCTGTGTCTGTCAGTCGCTTCTCTTCGTATCTGTGAACTCAAAGGAAAAAGAAGTATCACAAATATTGAATATCCACAAATTTCATTTAAATAGAAAAAGTGTAGAAGAAAAGCCTTGTAAGTGGATGTCTTCTCCCCACACACAACATAGGAGTATCCTTCATTGGTTACTCGGGATTTTCATCCACACCAAGTGCTCTTAGAATTGCTTTTCATTCAAGATAAGCTCTAATCATAACTCGGACAATTGTTAAAATCAATTGACTGCAAGACATAAATCAATGGGAATTATGATCTTTTTATTCTAGCACCCACTTAGAAGCTTATTTCATTGTTCCAGTTAGATTTACAATGTCAGCTGTATTTGAACATTTCAAATGTTGTAAAAGCAGATTCTACAATATGAGATCTTTTAGCAGGAGAGAAGGCACAAAAAAAAACCCTGCATGGAGAACTTCAATGGCAATTCTAATGCTAATAATTTGTAATTTTAGGTTCTGTCCTGTGATTGCTATCATTTTTATTGTTCAGCTTTATAAACATGCCTTTTTCCACAAACATTACGGAGTATGTGTTCTCCCTATGAAAGGTATCTGTGGTACATAAAATTTAAAGACGGGATTTATTTACTGTTCAAGGTGAATTGCCTGTAGAAAAAAGTTTTCTCTAATTAGTCTGTACATTTCAAATAGAAGACTAACAGATCAGATCATCACAATTTTGCTTGGTATTTGTAAATAACAACTGATCCCCTTCACAATCTTTCTCCAGGAGTGGTTGGTAGCTGTCTTTCAAGGCACTATTATTTCCAAAGATTCCCAGATACAGAATAAATCAATAGCTAAAAGTAAAGTAGAGGTTATTCAGTGAGAAAACATAGCCTGAAAAACTGAAAAATTACATAAGTAGATCTTTCCATCACCTTTGTTTAGAAGTTTGGAGGAAAATAGTTGAGGTTGGATGTTGTAACATATAAAATTACTCTTGTCAACACTAGTGCTAGCTAGTATATAGGAATGTATGGCTGAAAGAAGGTTTTGAGATGGGAGTATATTGCCTGAAGTTCTGAGATTAATGAGTTATTTTTATTCCTTACCAATTTACTGCTGCCTTTATTACATTGATACATACTTCTATGTACTGCATATTTGGCTTAAGCCTGCTTTTCCAAAATCCCCATCTCCTCTTGATTTCAACTGCATTGTAAAGATCCAGCCTATCTGGAAATCATGGTTGTAATTACTTCTATAGAGAAAATGTAGATGCTGAAAGCTCTTATGCGATAAGAGTATCACTTTAACTGCAGCATCTAGCAGTCCTCAAAATTACCCAATTATTTTGCCAACTCAGAAATCACTAAATGGAAGGATACTTATTTTTCTCTTCTTATCTAGATATCAGTCAGGAGTATGTCAGCCTAGTTGTTTTTTGGAAGAGCCAAATCCAATCTAAATTCCGGATTAAAACATATATTGGTCATCCCCTGCAAAAATGGGAAGACAGTAGACATCAATAATATCAAATTTACAGTACAGCATGCTAAAGAGGATGTTAGTATAAATGTCAGTGGGTTGTGTTTTTACATCACTTTGACAGTAAGAGGAAATGCTAAAAGCATTAACCATAGAAAGATATGCCATCACTCTAATTCCTATAAATTATATAGTTGTGACTTCAAAAAAAATCACTCATGTAAAAAAAATGAAGTGACAAATTGAAATAATGGAGCAATTTCATTGGACTCCAAAGTAAGCAAGTGTAATTTTTTTTTTTCCAATTCTCTTTTTTCTTCTCCAGAATTGCAATTACTTACAACACAGAAGAAAGCATTTTCTGCAAAAATCTTAAGCAGCAAATTTCTGGAAGTGGAAATAAAGAGAACAGAAAGGAATTTTTATTATTTTGCTTAGTGCTGCGAGATGTTTTTGTGTTTCTCTTTTACATGCCACTCAAATACATTCTCAAGCAAACTTATTTGACACCCTGATATTGACAAATGGAACTTGCTTTTTACTTTTTTCACTCTTCCAAGTTGTGTTAAAAATCTGCACTATAAATGACCTTTGAAATAAGACATCTACAGCAATGCTCCGTAGCTCTCATAAAATGAACTCTCTAATTAGCTGGATATTTTTTGCTGGAGGAATGTGTAAAAGGGCACACTAAGTAGAATTGTACTGCTGCTGCTCATACCCACATATGTATGTAAGTATCCAATGTTTAATTCAGTAGCCTAAGATTTCAAAACCACAGAAAGCGAAGAGAAGCAGAATGTGGCACTCTGTACATGTAGCTCAGCCCTGTCTGGGTTTCTTAGTAAATACCCAGCTGAAAAGTACATTCTGCAGCTGTTTTATAAGGTTTTAGGCCTTCACATGACTGCTAAATAAATCTACTGACAGGGAAAAAAGTCAGTCCCCTGCTCCTGCCATTAACACATATAGTAAAGGTTTGTTTCAAACTGCTTTCATTCAGTTACATCTTCTGGAACAGCATAGTCTGCAATATTTGTGATTAGGCAAAATATAAAACCCTGTTGTATACCCCAAGGAAGAACTGAAGTGCCTGAGGTATGTGGTCTAGGCAGCCCTTTGTCCTTTCTAACAGATTGCTTATCTGTAGCCCTGGGGCTACAGATTGCAGTTGTGTAGCTGTTCTTGCTGCCTTTTTGTCAGCAGAGCTTTCAGGCAAGTGCAGGCTGTGCACAGGAGTCATACAAAAGGTGTAATGCACAGATCTCACTAGTCATTCTGAGGAAGCCAGGAACGGACATGCAGGTCAAATTAGTACCCGATTCTCTCCGGTGTCATTTTAGAAGTTATATTAATTCTGAAACTTTGTATTATTATTGCTTCCAGTATACCTGTTCTGTTCACAAATGTGGAGCTTTCTCTCAAGGTTTTCATTCCTAAACCTTTACTGAATATAGAAGAGGCAAACTAATACAGATGGCAATACGAAAAGATACATGTAAATGTTATGTTTGACATAGACTACCAGCACACATTACCAGCATTGGATTTCTAGCAGAATTTGGTTAGGCTGCTCTGAGTTTCAGGGGTTAGAGCTTCTTTGGCTTGATTTTGTGTTTGGTTTTTGTGGCTTTGTTTTGTTTTGCCATGAACTAATAAAAGAAATTTTATGTTTTGAAGCATTTTTTCTAAAAACATGCCTTGTGTAACAAGCTAGCGTAACAGTAAATTGTTTGGGTGGTAAAGTACTTTTAATTTTACTTCTGCCTTACAAGGAAAAATATACTGAGTGCCAGCCATCTCTGTTCTGGAAGGAGAGCTCTCAGTTACAGACCTCTCATCACAACTTGCTGCCACCAGTGGTTCTGGGGGTGCAAGTGTGTGGTGTGGATCCAAATGTCCTGGTGCATGGTGACCTGTGCAGGTACTGGGCAGTATCGGTATTTCTTTCTCTTTAAGTTACATCTGTATTTATTTATTTCAAAACTCCTTTTTAGGCAAGCCAGAGCTTGTTTTCAAGTAAGGTGGAAGAACAAACATGCACAGGTGGTTTTGACACGGACATTCTGTAAATTCTCAGATAATAGCTTTACAAAGCTGTTTGGGCTGGTTTTGTTGTTTTGGTTTTTTGGGTTTTTTTTGAGAGAGATCTTATTTCTTAGCTTTCCAGATATAATCCACATAGTGGAGTTATCTTTAACTGGGGGTTGGGAGGTTCTGGGGGGGAATGAGTGTGCATTAAGAGGAAAACACACTTCTCACTGCCTTTACTTTGCTTTTAAAACTGGTCTAATTGATGTAACTGGAACCTTTTTATCATTACGTAGGAGACTATTTTTCATAAAAGAAAAGGAGCTGAACTTTTCATAAAGATTAGTCTAAATGTCACTGTAGTGACAGCTCAAAATAAAAGGTGCTGTAAGTAGTGTATTTGTGCTGTAAGTAGTTTATTATGGGACTAATTTTTAGTTTTCTTCTCAAATTAAGAGTTTATTTATCCTGTGAAATCTAGGCATTTCAAACATTTTTCCAGTCCCACAGTGGAAAAAGTTTGAGGACAGAAATTCAAACATGAATATTCTATGTCTTAGCTGAGGGGTTTTGATCACTATAGACTCAATCTCTGCTTTTGAAGAATAATTCCCAAGAGAGACTGAGATCCACAAGAGAATAGCAAATTAGCTAGTAGTTTCTCTCCCCCCCCTCTTTTTTCCCTTTTCTCTCTTTTTGATCCAAAATTCCATCCTTGTCAAGAGACATTTTCCAAAAGTTTAATGAAACTATTATGTTTTCAATGGAAAAAAAAGACAATAGTGTCAAAATGTTTCTGGAGAGCTATGCTTTTAACAAAACTCTTATTTTTAAATCCAGGAATGATTACATTGTTAAAATCAGTGAAATTCTCCAAATCATTTCAAATTTAATACAAACACACATAGCATTCTCTGTACACAAGGACATACATTGAAATTCTGAGTCTAATGAAGTCAGTGGAAATAGTTTCTACATATTCTTCCATGGAGCCAAGTTCTCATTCTTTTATACTTATAATCTTGTTTATGGGCAAAGAGGAAGCACACTTGTATGTAAGTAAAGCCAAGAATTTATTGTTAGTATAATTGAAATCTTAAGTTTAATCATTATTAGTCTAGATGTAATTGTTACACAAAGAAAAAGAAAAATAATGCAGTTAAAATTGTTAAATGCACATGTCTTAGTATCTACCCCATCTCCTGGAGCTATGCTCACCCTCCCACTGCTCCTCTGGGTCCTGAGGTCAGGGGTTTCAGGCTGGTGCTGGGGGGTGTGTGTGGGGGGGTGTGTTATGGGGATCCTCAGTATCTGGAGTCCTTTACTGACAGGAGTATGATGCTGATGTTGATCGTTGCTTCTTCCTTTGTCTAGGATCCACTTTGGGTTATTTTTTATAGGTTTGGTAACACACTTTTACACCTTTCTGCTTCTTCCGTGTCATAACAGGACTGTGTTTCCCTACACGATGTCTTTGTGTTAGCTGTAAATATCTTGTTCAGCACAGAGAAACTTGTTGCTGTTCTCTATAAAAAACTGCAGCTGTATCACACAAAGATAAACAAAAGTAGGGCAAACTAGCCATCGACACCCGGTCAATTACAGAAACTGTTGTCACAGCTAAACCAAGTAAAAGAAAGCTGCAGACAAGTCAAGAAAAGTTCACACAGTGCAGGACTGACAAACCTCAGTGCTGAGGTCTTGTAAACTCAGTACAGTGTTTATGTCCCGATACTAGCAACAGCAATGCCATGCTACAGGATTACAATCCTTAGTGATAAGGAGAATATGTGCCATAATTGTTATGAGATGGGACTATCCTGACAGTCTGCTGTAACGTGTTTTCAGTGGTAACAGGAGAAATAGCTGGTCAACCAAGGATGAGCTCAGGTCACCTAACAGCTAATTCAGTGCACAGATCCTAGGGATACTCTGTGTTGTGAGGATTGATTTTTAGGAAACCGCAAAGACCTCATACATTACACAAAAATGGATAAAGGACGTGGAACAGACGCCAATAATGTTTTCCTTGCCTTTGACCTCCCTAGGGAGTTCAACAGTCACCTTCTAATTGGTAGTGGATTGGACACAGTTTTTGAAAACTACAAAGCAGCTACAGACCCTGAGGCTTGTAGGCTCTTCCAGAAGAACTTTTGAATCTTGCAGTGCTGGAGAACAAGACAAAAGTGGCCGAAACTTACAAAAGTTTGATTAATTAACACTTGCAGTCTTGATCCTTTTCCAGGTGAAAGACCACTAAGTAGCTGCTCTGTCTTCTAATTGAAATGAAGTAACAGTTGCCATCCCTTGTGGGTGAAGGATGCCAAAGGCGAAAGCAATTAAATCACTGTTACATTATACCTGTTGGCAAAGCTGATCACTCACAGGTAGCTTGCAACATGCAGTTTGAGTAACAAGATGTACAACATTTACAAGTCTGGGCAGTTAAACTGACATGGCAGTAGCTCCATTCAGCTACTCTGTCTGACGATGAGAAGTTTCATTAAATCACTGTTATATATAGTGCTACAACCATGGGAAAACATGTGAATTGCTGAAACTATTGTATGAAATAATAGTATGTAGGCATTTGTCTGTAAAAACATTGACATTCAGTGGTTCAGAGAAAATTTACGTTTGTTTGATTTTGTAATCATTCTTAGTTTGTCAGAAAATCCCTTTGGACTTGATATGTAACTCTGTGGCTTCTCTGTTGGTGAGTTGAAATTTTGTCTGCTCATCTTGCAGTAGATACTACAATATTTGTAATGGGGAATGCAACCTATTAATTTTTTATCACCAGGTGTTCTTATGCACGAGCTTGTCTGCTTTTACAGATTGCTATGTTGCACACTTACCCTAAATGAGAAGTTTAGAAAACAAACTTCGCTAATCATAAAGAGCCCACTCTAGAGATAAGTGTTCAGATACATGCCATAAGCTGAAGCTCTTCTCAGCAGTCATGCTGTCTTTGGCTTTATAATGGCTTTGTGAACAGTGAAACACTTGATGCACCGTGAATCCTCACAGAAGGTTAAGTGAACTGTTTCTCCCTGTTTTTCCCATCTTGGTTACTTCTGATTACAGTCTTACAGTTGAAGAAGAAACTTGCTGTAATTTCATTGCTTGATTTTTATATGAATATAATATATATATTCATATATACATTATATATGAATTTGTTTTCTTTCTGCATTTTCTTCAGACCTCAAAATATTGGAAAAATTGACTGGCAGTGTATAACACTATTCAAAATAAATTTCACAGAGATAATATGTGCACTTATAAAATTATTCAGTACTGTACACAAAGAACATAATCAATATTAAATTATCATAATAATTGCTCTATTTACAGTACCTGGTACTTTCTTGTAACCTCCAGGAAGGGACCCCAGTGTTTCCTTGACTTCTATACAGCTCCTGGTGTTAATAGATATTCCTATCTGTCAGGGAAAATGATGGCCATAATTTGTAGGGATATTATCTCCTGACAATAACAATGTCCTTTTTCTAACATGCATAAGTAAAGTGAAGCTGGGTAGTGTGGGGGAAAGGGAGGTCTTGCAGAATTTAAGTACAGTAAANCAGAATTAATATAGGGGTTTTTTTTTATCATAACTTGGTGCTTTATAAAGTACTTTCACATTACTTGGTACTTTCATATTTTATAGATCATTATTATAATATTTTTCAACCCAAATATAATCCTAAATAATCTGTGCTTCAAAACCTCTTCTTTTATTTACTTAACCTATTTTTCTGAACCTTCTTTGACTGGCTTCTCACCTCCTATGAGATAAGCAGCATTGCTCAAGCCTACCTCTAGAAAAACAGAACATTGGAAGCCTGAAGTACCTTCTGACTGAGCTTTCTAGAACAACAGCTTCTAGAAAACTCTCTTATCCAAAGGTTCCAAGAAAAATAAAGCAATAAAAATT
>VYZV01016865.1:1886-13967 GCA_013401275.1 Pandion haliaetus | reverse complement strand
CTCCCCGAAAACCAAAAAAAAAAAAAAAAGGTGCCACACAAACCCGTAACAGTCGTATAGTATTAATTTCCCGTTACATCATTGAACCTCTGGTTTACTAATGTTGTTGGAGTTCTAAACAATTTTGACTGAAGATTAAATTTTTTTGAGTTTAAAACCTGTTTAATTTATTTGTGTGAGCTCTGTGGCAGATGTCTCTCCTCATGCACCACAAGGGAAGCCAAGGTCCATCATCCAGCATTTGGGATCCTGTTGCAGGTGCTTAACACTTGAATGTTTGACTGATAAATTTGCAGGCAGATAAACCTGTTGTAGGAATGCAGGTATCCAGGGCCTTTGTGAATTCATTCCCCGATGAGACCGCACAATTCATTTCAGATAGGCGACCTGAATTACCTTCTTGTAACCACTGCTGGCATCACTGACATTGCAAACCATGGTCAAGATTCAGAAGTGTGGTTTTAGAGATGAAATATTCCCAGTTTCATTATGTACTCCGAGGTACCCAGTTGCTAATAAGTTATTCAGTATATTAAGACTTTAACTCTGCCAGGTATTATTTTGAGCTACATTTCTCCTGGGTTTTTTTCTTTCTTTTTTTTTATTTTTTCTTTTTTTAATATAAGACCACATTTCTCTTTAAACATAATTATTCCAAATTTCTGACAATATTTTTCTTTGAAAAAAGTTAATATGTTCTTATACCAGCCTTTTAAATATGTTTCATTTAACAATTGTGATATTAAAGCACTGACTGGGTAGTTTAGTATTGTTATTGCATGGGAAACATACTCAGTCATTTTATTACTGAGACGTGCCTGGAAAAAAAAAACTTTATAAAAATATAATTAATTGCACATTTTAAAGGTCAGCATTAATAAAAATCAAGATGTAGATTATTAAGCCCACAGAGAAAATAATTAATGAGACTTTCAGGTGTTGTTAAAATCAAATATACTAAAATGCAAGAATAATGTGCTTTATCTGAAAGATACAGCAGATTCCTTGTCCCTTATGACAGAGGAAAGACCTTCAGAACTTAAAGTGTCTACTTCACAATTTGAATTATGAGGTGATAGAGAAAATATACTTCATAAATTTTAGTCATTGTAGTTGCTTACCATGTATCATTCAATGTTTCATCAAAATAATCAATTTTTCCAGGGTTATTATGAAGCTTCTTTTATTCTCAGAAAGAATTATAAGTTTGGGAAAACTTTTCAGTTCTTTCCATTTCTCTTTTTTCCCACTTGTCGTCATGAAATTGTTGAAAGAAGACATTAATATGGTAACAGTAAGGGAAATGGCAGAAACATCATTAGTACCTAACTTGTCTATTAAGAAGGAACTCAGAATTGCTAATTATTCCCAATCAAAATCTTTGTTAAAATTAATCTCCTAATTTTCCTACTGTCTTGAAAATTTCAGGTCTACCCGCCCAATCTTTCTACCTTTCTTTTATTGTGTAATGGAAATAAGATGTTGGATGTATATGGATTATTTCATTTATTGTTGATTCAGAATAAGAATCTCGTACAATTAATCTGTGAGTAGTCCCAGAAGTAAAAATATGAGGAATTTAGGTAAAGCAAAGATTTCCAAAAAAACATAATCCCCAAATACATTTGGCCTGATTCTTATTTACATAAAGGCCCTTTTACACATTCTGGCAGGAGAAAGGAACCCTAAAGTGCATTTAAATAAAATTTATGCCCACTATAAGTTTTTTTATGCTGCCAGAACTGTGTAAATGAAAATCAGGTCCATTATGTTGGAGGTTGGTTTTGGTTTTCTTTCTTTTTCTTTCAACTGTTACACTGTATATATGAAAAAGCATTTCTTTGCATCTTTGTAACTCCTACACTGTCCTGTCCAAAGACATTAATCAATCCCAAGAACACAAATCTAGGGTTTAAAAGGAAAGCAATTATTTGAGTTAGAACAGGGAAGAAAAGTTAGGATTATTCTGTTTTAAATATAATAAAAGATAGGTGCATTTTATGAAATGCAATCAATTAAAAATGTCTTGTTTGGTTTATCTTTTAGTATTCTGAGAAGCTGTGATGGGGCACGCTAAATATCAGAAAGATTGGTTTTGGAACGGGTTGCAAAAGGGATTGACTGAAAGATGGCTGACAGAAAACCAAACCTGTGACCATTCTTAACTGTAGAGCAGTTAAAGCTGTTTCACAATGAAAATGAAAAACAGAACGAGTAATGTTAAGTATCGTGTAGGATGGGTGTTCATTTCTCTTGAAGAAAATTTATAATGGATGCAAATTTTTAAGGATTCTTTTAGATTTGCTCTGATAGGACACACTTGAAACTATGTCAAAGGAAGACATCCAGTGAATTGCTTTCAAACTGTAGTACCTCTGGCATTTAGAGTTAACTGCAGACAAATGATGACATTTCTGTTTGATTACACCCCAGTTCCTGGGTAAGTTGCACATAGCCCAAGTTCAAGGGTTTGTATTAGCTCCCTGAGAGTCCTTTCTCTAGATCTCTTACTTGCAGTTCTGGCCTTGGCCTTGCCCCATTTTAAATTTGTTTTTCCTTACTTTTATGCCAAGATTCCAATGGATTCCAGCCTTTCCCTCTGCAGTAAAACCTTCTTGTTTTCATTGCCAGTGGAACCTGAAGACATAGAAAACAGAAGACAGCTTGCATTTTTAAGGAGAAACTTTTTTTTCCCCCTGAATTAATTTGTCACTAAATGCAGCAGGTTCCATGTCCATGTTGTCCTGTTGTCCTGAAACTTCCCTGTTATTCTTTGAAAGCTATATGAACTGAGTCTTCAATGATCCTCGACAGCGCACTCATACTTTGGGATTACTTCAGTCAACTGCCCAGGCATTGGCAATAAAGTGGTGGGTCCTGTTGGTAACCTTGTTTTGTACCCCTGTTGGAAAGAGCTCAAAATCCTGACTCTGCCCTCTCTCCCTTTTTTAATCCACTCTTCCTATCATAACTTTTGCTTTCCCCCCGATTGCTCATTACTTCTAAGACCCTGTGGATGCTCTACATAGCTAACAGACTCTCTGTTCTGGCAAGGGCTCTTCTGAGACAATTAGCTGCCCATGAATGTCAGCCAAATTTGGACAAAAAGGAAAGTTTTCTCCAGCTGCTGAAGTGGACAACATAGTTTCCTGGGTTCAGGTATAATGAAAGTGAATACCTGGGCTTTTTAACCTGTTGGTGGCTTGTGTTCATCCATTTGACTAGGCAAGGATGCAGTAAGACTTAGATTCTTGATCCCATTATCCTACTTGGATTCTCTTCTGACATTATTATTAGAGGTCTCACAGCACTGAGTGAAAAATAGGTGCTGTCGATGATCATGAAAAGAATGTGGAAACTTTGCCTCTTAATACAAATTATTTTTCTCTACACAGACTTACAGAGAAAAAAATGGTGAAATGTCTTGGAGGAAAGCCAAATGGCAGTGTGAGGTGGAAGAAAGTGATTAATAGTCAGACCAAGAGAAAAATATTCAGACATAGTTATAAAAAAGACGTAGCTTTATGTGTACATGTAAATCAGAAATATCTAAAATGTAGAATCCTCTTCCTCTGTCATGCGAGATTTTACTATGCTTTGCTTAATATGAGTCTATTTTTTTCCTGTCTGCCTTTGATCATTTGTACAAAATATTTCTTTATGCTGCTTGACCACTAAATATTTCTTTAGTTTGCTTGAACTTTACAGCATTTTAATCACCAGTTTGATTCAAACCCACAATACCTTAAAAGCCATTTAACATGGGATACAATTGTCACAAGTAAGTGAATAGTTCTCAGATGTTGGCTAAAAGTTCACAAGCCATATCCACCATCGCAATTCTCCCTTTATCTGACAGAATCGATAAAGACCTAGGATTGAGTGGCTGAGGAGCCTGGATTCCCATACTGCTTTAACTTGGCTTGCAAAGTTTCTGAAACTTAGTGAAATGTTTTAGATAAGCTGGTATTGCTCCTACTATACCTTTTGCTAGAAGAAGAATGTCCTGATAGACTTGTACTTTAGTTTTAGTTATTTTGGAAATCATTTAGCAAATTATGTCTAGCTTATTAAATATTACATAAATAGGGTCTCTGTACATAAGAATTTTGACTGATGGGTGGAAATAGGATTTTTACTATTGATCAGGTAAAAAATTGTCCCTAGGATACTTAACTCTCATTTCAGTGCACTTCAGAATGCTTTTTTGAATGATCTTGTATTATTTTCACTTTTGCATGGGCAAAACTGAGGCTCGTATAAGATACTTCATTGCTCTCTCAGTCCCTTGAGAGCTTCAGAGATCTGCTCATTGGCATACTGTTGTGCTGAGCACATCTCAGAGCAGAAGTGAGAGACTCAGCCACAGAGACAACTAATAGATTTAGCCAGACTAAGGAGCATGAAGAAACAGTGAGACTATTGATTGACATGGTAGGTGGTTTTCACTGATAGTGGCAGCCTGAGTTTTAAAGTTTCTTGTAGGCGTCAGAGTGCAAAATAGTTTCAAGCGTGTTATAAGTGGAAGCATGCTGAAGTAATTTTGTGAATCTTTGTAGGGAATACTTTCTATATATGAAGAAAGGATGAAAGGACCTAAATGAAATGTGAAGAAGCAACACTGAAGGTGGACCTGAGGTCACCTAGGTGGATAGTCACAAACCTAGTGATGGTCGGGTCTGCAGATTCTCTCCTTGCTTTGAATCCATCAGGCCACATTGCAGAACTCTCCCTTGATATTCACACAAGAAAACAGAAATAACCAACAGACCTACCAGAGCAATGTTTAGGTGATTAAGGATTTCTTTGGTTTCAGTGACATAATAGATGCCACAGCTAATACAGAATGAGCTATGGAAGCCTGGAAATATCAGCAGAGTGGGAATCAGAGTACTGAAGACTGAATGTGAAGCTAAAGCAGCCTCCTTATTCTTCAGAATTACTTAACATCTGTAATTTTCTAGGCAGATATTAAAAAACAGAGCTTAAATAAAGATATATTGTACTGTCTGCACTGCACAACTACAGAACTGCAAGCACTATATAAAACAAACAAAGACCACCAAACCCAAGCGAAGTCTTCTTCAAAGGGACAAAGGTAATTGCTATAACAGCTTTACCTTTCTAGAAGGAAACGTACTTTCTTAGAACAATAGGTGGACCCAGCCGAAATCATACCACAGTTTTGGCAGGTCAACTTGTTTACTCTGTGTTTGTTCTGACACTAAAACTGAATTAATGGCAACGGTAAATATTCCTTGAAAGCGTACATAGGTTACAGTAGAGCAAAATTTCTTCTTTGCCATTAGAGGACAATAAAGACAGGATCAAAATACTTGAGAACACAAGACTTTACAAGTAAAGGTAAAATAATAAGGATCTTATGTAAACTAAACAGAATTGGATAGAGAAACTACATAGCAGTTTTGACCCTAAGTCCCTCACTGTTTTGGCAACTCTATCTGGCTAGCTCTCTGCAAGCCAGACTTGCATACATAGGTAGCAGTTGCAGAAGGGAGGGCCTGGGAATTCATGCAGACAGGAAATGGGTGAGGGGGTGACTTCTGCATGCAGGCTCAAGATTGCTAATCTGGCTCACTGTGCCAAACTGCTGAAACTCTGATGGATTCAGAGCCCTTTCAGCATGCTTTTGGTGACCTGAATGCACATTACCTCCTACTACAAACGCACCATTTTACTGGGGCAAAGATCTTTTGTGATATTGAGCAGAACCAGAAATCAGATCCCTTATGACAATGTTTATATATTTCCTACAAGGCTCGTTTCCCCTTGTAAAACGCACATCTCATTTTCCTTGATGAATGACATCACAGACCTTCATAAACATCTTTCTTTTACTGTAGTCCAGGTGTAGTCGTTCACCTGAGTCAATATCTCTCACACAATTAATTGAAATAAATCTATAAATCTTGAACAGCTGGAGGTTTTTGGGGAAAAAATGCTTTATGGACACAGATCTATTGTCACCCCCCTTCACAGTCACATTTTCACCTGCACACATAAACACACAGACACTCATCATATATGACTCTGTAGCCATTCTCAATAGTGTTCATTCCACTTTAAACCACCTGTCAAAACATCCATTTAATTAGGTTAAGCTGTCTGGCTTTGTGAAAAGGTTTTACTGTACTCTGTTGTCCTTGCTATAAAATTAATAGTTTGACCAGCTTCTGAGGGGACAGGTTTTTGCAGTTGTGAAAGTCAAATTAAAGCCACCTTTGCCAAACAGGATAGAAAAAAAAAAAGATCTTGGTGTCTGAAACTTTGAAAGCAACACTTCATTTATTATAATCTTTTTCTAGTGCCAAAGTACAAATTATGTAAAGAAGTGGAACTGCAGCTGCAAAGAAGCCACAACTGTAACATGCAGCACATGTCACCCTCGCAGTTGGTGCGGTAGTTGCAAGATGATGAAGCCACCAAAGGACTTGTACTTTACTCTGCACAACCTATTTGTTGTCCAAGGCACTGAGGAAGAGGGAGAATCTTTTCAATTCAGTGTGATCTCTCTTACACTTGGATAAGTCTCATTCTCATGTGTTTTGGGTTTGTATGGCGGGTTTTGGTAGTGGGGAAGGGGCTACAGGGGGGACTCCTGTGAGAAGCTGCCAGAAGCTTCCCCAGCTCCAAGTCAGACCCACCTCTGGCCCAGGCTGAGCCCATCAGCGACGGTGGTAGCACCTCTGGGATAATGTATTTAAGAAGGGGAACCTGCAGTGGAGAGGGGAGTGGGTTGTGAGAGGAACCCCTCTGCAGATACCGAGGTCAGTGAAGGAGGAGGGGGAGGAGGGGCACCTGAGGAGGCTGATGGCCCTGCAGCCCATAGTGAGACAGCAGGCTGTCCCCCTGCAGACCATGGAAAGGAGCGAGGGTGCAGGGTCCCCCGAGGATGGCCGTGACTCCATGGGAAAGCCGCGCTGGAGCAGTGTGTGACTGAAAAGCAGCCTGTGGAAATGACCCACACTGGAGCTGCTTGTGAAGAACTGCAGCCCGTGGGAAGGACTCATGCTGGAGAAGTCCATGGAGGACTGTCTCCTGTGGGAGGGACCCCACACTGGAGCAGGGGAGGGGTGAGGAGTCCTCCCCGTGAGGAGGAAGGAGCAGCAGAGACAACGTGTGCTGAACTGACTGCAACCCCCATTCCTCTTGCCCCTGCACTGCTGGAGGGGAGAAGGTAGAAAAAAATCAGGACTGAACTTGATCCCGGGAAGGAGGGAGGGATGGGGGGAAGGTGTTTTAAGATTTGGTTTTGTTTCTCATTATCCTGTTTAGATTTGATTGGTAAAAAATTAAATTGATTTTGTTTTTTCCCCAAGCTCAGTCTGTTTTTTGCCCATGGCCATAATCGGTGAGTGATCCCTCCCTGTCCTTGTGTCAACCCACGAGCTTTTCTTTATATGTATTCTCCCCATCCCACCCGGGGATGAGGGGGGGAGGAGTGAGCAAGTGGCCTCATGGTGCTTTGCTGCTGGCTGGGCTTAAACCATGACACTGCAGCTGTCAAGGTAACTTTGTGCTGGCCTTGTGAATCACAAACTCCCTGAATACCAGCTTAGCTGAGAGTTGAAAATACTCTGATGATACTGATCTGTCAGAATAACCTTTTTGTCAAGTGACAGCATTCAATCAAAGAGGATGTCTAAGAAAAAGGGAGTGTTAGGCTGTGGTTACATCCTGGTAACTTTGAAGGAACACAGGCTTCTGCCTGCAGAGGTAGGCTTATTTCAGTGGGAGCAAAAACGTCCAGATTCCCATGTCACTGATTCTACCTTGATCTGCCTGATTACCTTCAGGCTTGTGAGGTTCTAAAGTATAATTGGAGAAAACCTTCCATTTATTATGGTAGTTAATACCGATGTCACTTGCTAATACTCATTACAGTACTATGCCGAAGGTCTTTTTAATATGCAGGCAAGTTTCTATAAACTTATTAAAAAATTAACATGATCCCTGAGGCTCTTATAATCTAATTAAGACAGAGTTATGAAAGAGGTGATCAAGTAAACCTTACCTGACAATGCATATGCAGGTTCTTAAATTTTATTTTAGTTTTGTACTAACTGGTTACCTACATGCATTGACTGGTAAGATTTGTTTATTCTTATAGTAACTGTGTGGTACAAAATTTAGTTTATCTGAATAATAGCAACTCCAGTATATTAGGAAAAAAAAAAAAAAAAGAAAGGAAATAAAAAAGAAAGCAAGATTATAATTGACAATAATTTCTCTTCTGTTAGTTACCATGGGGTGGGGGGGTTTGCTGTTGCTTTAAAAAATCCCATTTTTGCTGTTGGTTTGGTTTGACTGCTCACAGCAGAGTGGGACATGGGATAAGATAACTAGGTTTTATCAACAACAAATTTCAAACATACAGTGCTCTCAAATACTCAAGTCTACACATAGAAAGACTATCCTAAGGTGTACCTACCTTACAGCTATAATAATATATAACTCAGTTTGGGCTCCAGATTTACCTGAAATGCTTAATAAATGAAAGCTTGAAGTATAACTTCTACTTCAACTTAAATATTGTCCATCTTCAGTACAGCTATGAAATAAGCTATTTCTGATCAAACTTCTCTTGATTTTCGGGATGCACTTTCACTGAGGCCCTTCACTTTTATTTTTTCAGCGTAAGCCAGTCTCAATCAGGAATTCACAATCTACCTTCCAAAGTCAACAGAAACTGGTTTTGAACAAGCCTATAAGCCACATACATTTTATTCTTTCCTTTAAAAACTGAAATGCAACATTTTTTATTTCTGCTAGCTTTTCCTCCAAGCTTCTTTCTCTATTTTTCCTCTGGTACTACTGTTTTCTGTAAATTTGTATGAGATAAGTGAAGTATGTCTTTATTTTCCAGGCTCATATTACATTTCCAAGTGTGGCTTTCTTAAAGCCTTTCTGGCTCTACAATGTTGCTCTAGATGAGCAGAAGCTGGGTTTTACCAAGAATGCTCTATGGAATGTGTAATCAGTGGTAACTCTGCAGTTTTTATATACCTACCAGTTCTTTTTCCAATAACCAGAAAATGGCATGCAAATAATTTGTTTGCTGATATCAATTTTCTGGATTCAAGTGGAGCTTTACTGCTACAAGTTGATCTCATTACTTTTAGGCCTTTACTTGCTTGTTTTATTTGTTGTAGAATAGCTGAACCCTTTCTGTTTTGCAGAGTATTATTTATAGACTGCTATCCTAGGACTTCTCACTTGCCATTTTTTTTTGTTTCTAAGATGTTCATTTTACTCAGTTTGATACAATATCTAATAGGGACTTGCAGAAAAAAATTCACATTCCCCCCCATGCTCCTAAACATGTACTACTGCAGTTTACCTTTGTGTCAGATCTTATGATCATGCAGCTACAGGGCAAGTTGGTTTAGTGCGCTGATTTGATAAAAAGACAAGTACCAAAAATGTTCTGGTACTTCTGTAGAGCAACATACCCTTAATGGCTTTGGTTCCTGTAAGTCTTTCTAAAATTTCATAATAATCTGTATACCTTTTGTGTTGAAGAGAATTCCTGCAGATTTCCTACAGGTTTTCCTGCAGCATCATTTCCTGACAGCACAATGAAAGTGCAAACCTCAGCTCTCCTTGACATGACCTGCCAGCATGACGTACGCTGAACATACTAGCCACAGTGGAGATGTCCTTCAGTTGGCCACACTTTCTGCCTCGTTCTTTAGTATACATGTGTTCAGTGCCCCAGGCTTCAGTCCAAGACCCTCAGATTGCTTGCTTGGATTCTCCAGGTAGAAAGCTTTTGGACTCTCATTCTCAGGTCATATATCTCTTTTTTTACTGTTGGAAATCAGAAAACACATCTAAACTTCTATTTTCTTGCTACTCTTTGCTGCACTGTGGTTTCAAAGTAAGCAACATATCTCTAACATTGTCTTACGTGAGAGGTTTAATAAGGTCATCTTGCTTTTAGCTAAATGTTGGGTTTTGGTTAGGTTCCCCTCAGAAACTGAGAACTGTGCTGGAAAGAATAAACAAGACATGGATTTGTTAGGATGCTTTTCTAATATACTCTATTCCCAGCAGCTCAACTCATCACACAGAGAAAGCGACCAAGAACCCATATCCTAGGGGCATTTTCTGTTCTGGATTCTGGTAGGGACAAGGCACTACTTACCTAATGGTGCATGAATATAAGATAGCAATTGGATTTAATACAGCTGAATTTATGAGAGCAAGCAATCTAGCCTGTGCCTGAGTTACAGACTGAAACTCAGTTTCCTTGCATCCCCTCTTCACTTGCCCAAACAATCAGCCCAGTTGTGCATAACCTCTTTCATTTTGCAAAAATTCTGTGCTGGGTGGTATGATAACTCAATATCTTATTCTTACTATTTTCTTATATCCTGGCAGCTGTTGCACTACTGCTGCTAAAGTTTTAAATTTGTATTGGCTCATGGTGTGATTGTTAGTGCTTGTTCTTCATCAAAAGTGTAATGGATGTGAACAGTAACTACATAGAGTTAAAAGGGGTTAATTGGGCACACAAGCTTCTCTGCAGGTTGTCTGCTTGGCTGTAAAATCCAGTGACATTGCAAAAAAGCATCTTCTCAGTAGAAATACGATGTCTCTATATAACACAGAAAGCACACTGACATCATTTTGACAGAGAGTACCATGCTAAGCCATTGTTATTGCCATGCGGAATTTTTTATAAATATCTACAAAGTTCTTAATTCATTTTTTTAGAGGTCCTTTTTACCACAGTGAAAGACAGAGAGAAAAAAAAATTTCTTTCAGACCGTATGGCGTATATTTTATAATTCAGTGAATGCAATCCAAAAACAGACTCTGTGTGTCTGTGTGTGTGTATGACAAAAAGATGAGGAAAGGAGAACTTCTATGCATTTGTTTGATTATCTGTAGATTATTTTCTTTATCACATTTCATTTACCTCATTTTCATTTTATAGCTTTGCAGGAAAACAATGATCAGTGTCTGAAAATCATAAGGCACTGAACAAGCACTAGGCATAATCCTATATATGTTTATAAATAGAACTGTAGCTGCTGCTACTTGAAAAGTTTGCATGGGCATTCAGCCTATAAAGGCTCTGTGTCTTGATAACTCCCAAGTACTGTGACTGATGGCAAAGAGGCAGATGCCAACAATCCTCCTCCCAGTGCAAAAAGCGTAGCACAGCAAAAGCAGCTGACATTAATGGACCTTCCGTGGCACTCCTGTGAGTGAACTCTACAACGAGAGTGGAAGACTCAGATTCTGCCTGACGTTATATACTAAAATAAAGTTCCATCTTCTGTGTCTCTTGGGGAAAAAAGGATATATTATCTAATGATGCTTAAGGGTTGGAGTGACTTTAAGGTATAATAATACTCACACTTTTTAGTTGTACAAGAACTATGTCTATTTTATTAAGTTTATAAACAATGCTACCTATGGTTCTTTGGGGAAGGAGGGATGGGACTGATTTCTGTATGCATATGGGTAAGCAGCTGAGCCCTGTTTGTTTATTCACACATTCATTTCCCCACCTGACAACCAACCAGATGAAAAAGGTACAGATAATATCCACAATATCTGCACATAGAATATGACTCAAGCCAATGGATGTACACAGGAGACAGAACTGCACCCTCTATGCATGTTAAAAAGGCTTGCAACATAGTTACAAAAGCTCTGTCTTTGCTAATGAATTCTGTACTAGTGTAGCTTAACTACCCACTGCAAACTTCTACTGTTTGATGGTCTTCAGAGAGACAAGTTGATGATCCTGTTTTTATCACATTTTCAACCATATGTTCTCATAAAAGTGCCCATCTCTCTTTTGATAAGGAACATCTACAGAAGGATTTGAACCAGAATATTCACACTGACAAAGTTTTGTTGACGTAAATTTCTTTAATATAAATAAAGCCTCAGTAACTTAAGACATTTAGTTCCGTCCAAGGTAAACTCAGTCAATGTTCTTTTCATAATGTAATTTCAAATATTTTTAAACAAAAAATGCTGGGCACATTAACATTACCCACTCATATGCTGTATATATTTTTTGCTCGAGTAAATAATGAA
>VYZV01016863.1:47981-63603 GCA_013401275.1 Pandion haliaetus | reverse complement strand
ATGCAGGCTCCTGTTTTACAAATAAAACATAAGAACTGTAGTTCAAAAAGTCTTCACCAAGTTAGAAAACAGAAGGAGAAAAATGTTTGGACAAGGGAGGAAATGCTCAGGCCAAATAGTATAAGTCAAGTTGGTAAAAATCAAGACCATTGCACTGAAATATTCACATTTTTTTCAGATGGAGTTTCCCACACAACATACAGCTGAGAAGACAGATACACAATACAGCTATTTTCAGAAGCCCCTGGTGAGAGGACATCAAGAAGAGTGAAATACTGCATAAGGACACCAATAAGCCCAATACTCCAAGTGTACTAAAGTTTAAAGAAGGCATGAGAGGCAGCATTTGTTTTTATTTTTAACTGAGCCCAAGTATTTACACTGCATGTTTATTAAATGTTAGTGATAACATTCAACATTGCAAACTCCTTTCCAACGGGACAATCAACACATCAAAACAATTCTCTACTTTTCTTACTAGAGGCTATCAAATTAAAGTGCCTTAGATAAAATGCCACAAGGTTGGCAGGCCTTGCTGAGCACTTATTTAGAAACTTCTATTTTAAAAACAGCCTTTTTCAAACTTTGCGGTGTGCTGCTCCAGAAGAGGACAAAATGAGTGCGGGAAAAATAGTCAGGAGACATAAGCAATCCTTCCTATCCAAAACAGCTTAGCTACTGCAGGGGTTAAGTGAGGAAAGGAATGGGGTAGCAGAGTGAATGGGAAGATTCACCTAGGAGAAGAGCATGGGGCAAATAGCAAGCATAACACTGCCACAGGGGAACGACAGATATTTAAGATGAGCCTGAACAGCTTCTTTCATCCCCATGAGATGTGTCCAAATTCTGGAAAGGTTAAATATTAAAAGCATAGCTGTGGACCAGCTCTCGTTACCAGACATTACACTGGACCCTTAAGTCTTTCAGACAATAGATACAGCCTATCACATGTATCAAAAGGAGTTAAAGCAACCAGTGCAGATGTGTTTATAAGGTCACATTAAACAATTAAACAATTCAGCTTTCCAGCAGAATAGCCATCTTCAGCCTCCTTTTTTGCACTATGAATTTCAGGTAGCATCTCAAGAACAACCTCGAACCAGCATACACCCAAATGTAGCAAGCTAAGGACAAGCTAAGACCAGTGCCAGATTTACATTACATTTTTCTGTCTCACATGTTGAACAACCTGTCCACAACTCTGTCATTTCATAAATTCCATCCACATCTCCCTCACTCCACTAATAAAAACCATCTCAGCTATTTACTTTCTGTCATTCATCTTCATGCTGTCCTCCATAGCACTCCCCTACTTCAGCATGCAAAGCTGCCCCACCTTAAGACTTCCTCGACCAAGCTCACACACCCTGTGTTTCCCCTGTTAATCTACTCATTTCATAGCAACAGAGTTACAGAGAGTGTTAATCACCACTGTTTGGATCTTGCAACCAGCCTTCATTTCAACTGCAAGAACCACAGTGTATTGGCATCACCCTCCACCCTTCATTGCTTATTCCACCAGATCAGTCTCTCTAGTAGAGCTCTAATGAATCATTCCATATTTAAAGGAAGATGTTCAATAATTCAATACTGAGATTAAAAACCAAGCAGAGAGAAGAGGAAGAATCAAGCAAACTGCTCTGTACATTTACCTCCAAGAAACCTGAAACAGTTCTTAAAGAAGAGGTGGTGAGAGGGAAGGACAGAGTTTGAGCACCAGTTTGAAAAACTGGCTAAACAGGATTTTGGCCATGTAGTTGAGAGTACAAAGAGAGCGAGAGACATGTTTCGCCAGCAGCAAACCTGGATGAAAGCCAGAACAAGCAGCTATGTTTTCTGCACGATTCCCAAGTGGCTGAAATGACACAGCCCCGTTCATGTTGCCTTAACTATAACTGAACAAAGCTGTGGATCTTAGAGAAAAAATAAGATTCCTCATTAAGCTCTTTCTATAGTTATGATGCATGAAGCACTAAAATAAACCTCTGGCTATTTGGATATTTCCATCTCCCTAACTAAAAATAGCTCTCATCCTTGAGAAAGGCCACTGCATCTGTGCTGTATCTGTGCCTGGCATGGTAATGAAATACTGAGATAATTCAGTTGCAGGATGCATCCATGCTGTCAAACGAACCATTTCTAAAACACCAAGATACTCTGGGGGATTCTCTTTTTAATTCACCTCTGGGAAATAACAGAAAATTTGTCTGCTTCTTACTCGTCAAACCTCCAACAGCTCCTAGCGTGTCTTCAAAATGGGATCCGTTCCTTTAGCAATGCACAAAGTTTCTCTGTTTTGCTTCATTTAGCCCCACTGACCCATCATAGCTAACAGCACCAGACAAGACACAAAATTATTCACAAAGCTTCAGAATTAAAGGCATTCTTGCAATTCAACCAGGTCTGGAATGTTATGCTAAAACATAACATAAAAATCCAGAACGGAGCTTAGCTTGTAGTCCATACTTAAGCTAGACATGCATCTATTTCCAAGTAGAAAGATGAGTTATTAGATTTATCAATATCCTTTGCACAAAGGATGGTCCTCATGGTTTGGGACATGGTTTCAAATCAGTGGTATCGACAGGCATGTTACTAAATTGCCCAGAGATAACAATTTGGTGATTACACATGGTGAATACATGATCAAGTTTCTGCCAAATTAGCATATCAAAAAGTACTCATTTTGACTTCTATACCATCTTTAGACTTAGGTGGGAGGACAAATCACACTTCGTCCAGCCAAAAATTAAAACGTAAGACAGACAGATGATACTTCATTTGGGATAAAGCCTGTCAAAAGAATTTGAACAGGCTTAGCATTCTAGATCAGTCTTTTGCAAAAAAACCCAAACTTATTCAGGAGTGACATCTTTTGGTCATTATTAAAAGCAAAACTTTCAGGAATAACTTAGAAGAAAAGTTATTTCAGCTCACCTAGGCTTATATATTCCAATATATTCCCTTGAGCTTAAACAACTCATATTACTACTATGTAACTCTCCTAGAGAAAGTGAAAATATACCCTACAGGTCTGTAAAATACAGAGACAAAAAAAGTTTTATCTGAGGCACATAAATGTGAACTGCTTACATCTCTTTTGCTCAAAACTGGAAAATTAGCTACACATGGGGTTTTTTTCCATATTCATTTTAAGAAATCAAGAATAAATTTCCACTCTGACCAGTGCACATCTCCATGAGAAGCAGAAGCTAAAGATCTATTTTAGATCTCTCTTACAAATTATTTCACCTACATAAAAGATCTCCTCCAGTAATGAATTATTAGGAAAAAAGGTGGAGGGCAGCATAGAACCACTGCAGGCAGGCAGCTCTAATATACAGATATGTATCTCTGTGTACACATGCATATGTTTATGTATAGAATTATGCATCATGACACAAATTGTTTTAAAAATCTCATCAGATCAGCTGAACCTTCATGTTTGCATGTCTAAAGTCAGACTTTCTAAATTCAGAAAATTATTTCTAAATTTCAGTTCACTATATTTCTCAACATTTGCTTTAAATCCTGAAATTTGTTACATTTTATTAGCATAATGAAGTTTGAGAACTACAGCTCATAGTCTATCAGACAGATTATCAAACAGAATTTACCAAAACAAATAATGCTATAAGATTTGTACAGACTCACACATATATAGCAGTGTTTCATGTCATAGTAGCAACCACATAAAGCACTTCTTTTTCAATCCAGAAATATCAGTCCACACTCACGCATACTCTCACACTTCACCATATATGAATTGTCAATGGAGAGATGTTAAACTTTTCTAATTGCAGCTCTCCTAGCCATGAGACTACATACTTCACATATTAACATCATCTATACTACCACTTTGCAACAAACATTACATATGCTTAGACTAAAGCCATACTGTTTATAACCATGTATGATACCCAGTCTCACTTGTGTTAAAAAAAAAAAAATCATCATTACTTATTACACATTACTGTAATTCACTACATTAGAGCTTTAGACTGTCTTCTAGGCCTTTGGTGTGGGTCATTCTTTGCTTGTAGCATAGAGCATATCTGTCTTCTTTCAGGTAAGAGAAGCATGGAAAACAAATGACAATCTCCAGAAAGGTGTCTCTGAAGATTCTCTACTCCAAGTTCTTCTTCGACAGGCAAAGATACTGCAGTTCTTGCCTTGAAGCCTGATTTTATGGAAAGTCCTCTACAATTTATTGCCAAAGAATGCCCCAAACCAATTATATAGTTGCAGGTGCAGTTCCTGGAAAATCTCCAGTGGCTGAACACTGAAACAGGCTGCCCAGAGAAGTCGAAAAGTCCCCATCCTTGGCGATATTCAAGACCCAACTGGACGTGGTCCTTCGCAGCCTGCTCTAGATGACCCTGCTTTCAGGGGTTGGACTAGATGACATCTATACGTCCCTTCCAACCTCAGCTATTGTGCCATTCTCTGATCTCTTTGGACTCTCTCTGCTTTATCTACTCTGCAGCTACACTAAAGCTCATTACATCAATGCCAATGTAGTGTATACATACATGTGTGTGGAGCTAGGTGTGTTTGGGGAAGGACATGTCGGGGGCGGGGGGGAGGAAATCAAGAGGGGAGATGCAGCCAAATTTGATTACCAGAAATTTTCTGCCACCAAAACGTAAGCAAGACTGGAGCATCACCAAAACATCTAGCAACCCTTAAGTCTCCCTTAAGACTTAAAGGCTCTAATACAATATGAGAAATCTCAAGAGTATCAAGGTTTGGGTTTAGTACACAAAGTTTGAACACACACAACACAACATGACATGTCAGCTTTAGGAAATATTTTCACTTGGACTTTGTGCCTCAGACCCTACACCCACGAGGGTTTCACATTTATTTACAATACTCTCCGTGGGCAGTTTTCTGCTCCTTCACTCTTCAAACCCTGGTGATAACTTCAGCCTTATCCATGCAATGGAGGAATTTAAAGCATGTCAATACTACTGGGAGGTGCACAGACTGCATTTCAGCAGTATTTACAAGTATGATAACCCTTTATTGTGCTAGGTAACTTTTTAAACAGAGAATCCTACAGTAAGCCCTTGCCTTTGTTCATCTGTTAACTGCTATTCCACATGGCTGATAATGGATACGTGGTGACCTTGTACTGAAATTGCTGTACAGAAAAAAAAGTGTAAGCCACAGTGCAGCCACAAGCTGCAACTGACTTTTTTCCTCCCTTCTAGCAATACAGGAAAAAATACTGTATTTAAATACTATTCAGACACAAACATGAAAAAGAAATTGCCCCTTGGTTTTATTTCTTTGCAGGGGAAACTTGCAGCATATGACAGAGGCAGCCCAGGTCCACTCACTAGAAATGTTCAAAAACCAATATTGCCAGTTAGATTTCTCCTATTAAGAGGAAAGCAATTTTTTGCTCTACTGAACACTAATGCCCTGAACACTAACACTGAAGACTAGCCTGGACAAAAGCACGGTTTTCATTTCCAGCATGCCACAAACAATAATAACTGTGCTCAATATGACCAGTCAAGTTGCATATCACCGTATGCCTCCTGAGGTACTATAAACCATATTAAATAACTGAAGGAGCAATCAGTCACAATGGCCACCATATATGTAGTCGGGAGAGAGAGATCTGTACATATTACCCAAAACCAGTCATATTTCCCATCCAACTTTGGAATTTGCAAGTGTAAGAGCAGGTTTGCTCTCCTCAGTCTCAAGAAGATCCAGGATGTGGCACTGAGCTTCGAGCCCTGTAGACTGTCTTCTCCTCAGGTATATTATGTTGCTTCTTCCTACCTACTAATCTTGCTGTCACTTTGTATTCTTTCCTGACTAGAGGTCCAACAACAGCAAACCAGGTGCCACACATCCTGCTGCTTCTGCTGCTGAAACTGTTTTGGAACTTCTACACTGGGTGTCTGTATAGGCATAAGCTCATATTGTTGCCTTTCTCATAGAAAGAAACTCTTTTCCACCCATGGCATGAGATAACAAAGGAAATGGGGTTAAGGTCTCAACTATCCTATGCTTCGGGTTCTGCCATAAAATTCCAAACATCACAAATCTTCCAAAGAAGTAGTTAAAAAAATACAGAATTATATTTTTAAAGCTATTTAAGATATCCACTTTTTTCTTTTACTTTGTTGGGAAGCTGAAGTTCCAGGAAGTAATACCACCCCGTCCTCCTCCTTGTTGTCATCACACAGGTCACCACAGAGTTCTCAAGTCAGGAAGGTACACAGCCTACATATACCTCTTATAATGACCAAAAGAGTTCAAGGGAGAAAAATGGAAGGCACGCTTCAACGTTATCACATCCTTCCATTCGACAAAACACAGAAATGTACTTTAAAATTAATCCTATTCCTTCAGAATTACATAGGGGGACTGGAAACTTTACGCTTAGGTGAGGGTAGCCTACACCTAATTTTCTGCATAAAAATAGGTTTGTTCAACATGGTTCAGCAACAGGAAGAATATGAAATACAGAAATGGAGCAGCAGTTGTCATGCTTTTTGTCCGTCCAGTGACAGTTTGTAGAGCACAGAAAACAGACCATTGTGACACAGGAATGTGACAAACTGTCTTAAGGGTGAAACTTCCACATTATTTCTTTCTTTGGCTCTTTTTAATTGGGCCTGGGTCTTCATGTGACAGAGTAAACAACAGCTAACTAAAAGTTTTAATTTTTCCTAGGCAAGAATGCAAAAAAATCTAACCTTCTGGCAAGACAAAGAGCTAAGACATGCCGCTTGAGCATTTAATGATCATTTTTGATTAATTATTTCTCAGATTATTTGCATGCTTTCCAGCTATGGTATCTACAGCATCTAATTCAGGTAATGCATTAAGCATAAAAGGCAAGACCATGGTTCAGGCCATCTAAATGTCACAGCAATCAGGTCACAGCTTTTATCTTCAAAAGCGCAATCTGTTTTAATAAAAGAGTGTTGAAATATGCAGAGTACTGCACAAATAAGCTACTTGAAGTTAGCTTTGTGCAAGATAAAGCACCCCAGTCCAGCAATGTAAGAATTTCAGTTTCTGGACTTACTTTACTACTATATTATGTGTCAGGAAACTGCTAAGTAGGGAAACACTTACTGAGATAAAGTTTTCACCTTTAAATTAACCTGTATGAAAGAGGCCACTAGCTATCAAAAACAACAAAATAATGCAAAAAATATGCATATCTTGCAGAACACCTTAGCATTTGTCAGCATAGCTTATTCATTAGTCCGTCTTTAAGCAAAAGGAAACTTGAAATATTAGTAATGCAAAAAATCCATACCCCGTCAACCTTTTACCTACATTTCAAGCAGAATTACAATGGTGCCTCATGCTCCTCACAGAGTGCTTGCTATCAGCTCCACTCACAGAGCAAGTCATTACAGCCTGAAAGACAAGGTTGAACATACTTTCCAAACTCTAGGTTTTAATTAATGCCATGACTGCAATATTTCCTAAAGTCTTGATTTGAGCACAAGCTCTCTCTCTCACAGTGTTCTATACCTCCCCCACTCCCACTTACCTCTGTTTCAAGGACAGACTTTCATTAGCAATGTGATCTTTAGCACTGGCTCTATTGACTGTAATGCACGGTACTGCTCTATTTACTCAACACTACCTCATTGTTTGTAGTGCAAGTTTAACCAGTTGTAGGAGAATAGCCAATATCTGTGAAGTTAAAGCATTTTTTTCTATTGGGTTGTTTTTCAGGTTTTTCTTGTGGTAATATCCAGGGAAAGCAAAAGAACAGGAGACATAAAAAGAAGACATTACCCACAATTCAGTTTCCTTCAAGATTCTCTCATACTCCTGCCTCTCCTTTAAACTTAAACTGTAAGAATACCATAAGCATGAACTTTCCTGAATAATAGCCTTGAGATCCATGAAGAATCTTTGCTTGTATAAGAATCCAAGTAAGGGTTTAAGCAAGAATCACAACTACCAGCAGGGGAGAGAAAAAAAAAAAAAAAAAAAAAAAAATCAAACTTTTATAAACTGTCTCTACTCTGCTTCAGAAACAGGGAATTTTCCTCTTCACTTTCTTGTTCAACATGCTTTCACAAAACCATAAAGGAGAAGTGGAAGTAGATCCCTAGGTCAGTTTGCCTTTAATCTCCAAAATTTTAAAGTCACAGATTAGGGCAGCTACCCCATGCATCAGGAATTGATTATGTTTGCTAAAAGGAAAAATAAGAGTAAGAAATTATTAGCTCTAAGACTTTAGCAGTTCATAACTAAGACCAGAATTTACACTTGGCCTTCCAAGGGATTCAGACCTTCCCAGTATAGAACAAGGACATTAACAGTGACATTATAATGGTGACGTTATTGAATGTTGCTTCCTTTTATGGAACTACATCCTCTCTTTCAGGTAGCTTCTTGTTTCCAAAGTGAGTTCACTATGACTGAAAAGACTTGATATGAATTGTCTGAAATATCGAGCAAGTCACACAGCTTCTTGTGATCAATTCTCAGTGTCTAAGGTTTACAGGAAGAGGGGGTTGATTTATATTTTCTTTTGTTTCTTTAAGCATACCACAAGAGCAGCAGTTTTCTTCTCCTGCACTTCATATTTACGTGGTGCCATTTCACATGCTTTACAATAAGCAAAAGTTCATCCTGTAACAGTTTAATTCTGTTGTAAGAAAAAACATTGGCTAATACACTCGAGTAATCAATCAAGCAAATGCCCAAACTCTGTCATAGTCATTATCTCGTGACTACTACGTATTTTCCAGTTCTTAACCTCATTTATCCCCCTCTAATCCAATAGTTATTTTATTCAAGGAGGTTTTAAGTGTTATATCACTGTTTTGTGTCCTTCTTCAGCTGCAAAGGACTCCTAAATTAACTTTCAGGCTTTCAGGTACATAGCTACAATAGATCTACTTACAAAGCAAAACCTCCACAGTGGTTTTTGTATTTTTGTTTTCCAAGCTGCATACTACAGCTCTACTGCAACAGAATTACTTATCAGGAAAGTAATTCTGCCATAATTTCTGTAAAGACATTTAATTTCACACACTGCCAATGTCTACACAATTCATCATAATGTTAAAGCACATGCTTACATTTCTCTAGAATTAGAGCCAGAAAATGGAAACACCACTAATTAAGTTTTGATCTCAATTTAGTAAGACTGATAACACAGTTCAGAGACTGCCCTAGAGTAATAGAACCTTTTAAGTTAACAGGTGTCCCAAATCATCACAGGAGCCAAGTTTTTACAAAAGAGAATACAACTGTTTCTTAACCTTAAAATTAAGTTTCTTTCCAGTATTTTACTGCTAACACTATGCATTTCTCGAGACCTTTTGCCCCTCTGTCCACTGTAGCTCTACAAAGAAAGGTACTGGGGGAAAGAAAAACTAAAATATTTTTAAATAGAAGTTTGGGAGAAGTGGCAGGGTTTGGGGGTTTGTTTTATTACTCATCACAAGTGGTGAGCATTTAAATTTCAATTTCCAATACCTTTTGCGTAATATTTATCTTATAACTCACATCTACCTTCACAGCATGCGGATTTAATGAATGAGGGACAGATTAGTAAAGCAGCTGTTTATAAACAAAGCAAGAACAGAGTCTATTGTATAGAAGTATACTGGAGTAAGCTGTGAACAGTTTAAAGAACATCAACACAGATTTATCAGAGCAAAGCACTAAAAAATGGTTTGTAGAGCAAACATGACTTCTGATTCAGTACCTTCTTAAGACACACACATGAAGTTGCCTTTCAGAGTACCAATATACCAATATTTTCCTCTTTTCTTGAAATCAGATTGTAGCTAACAGAAATTGATCATGAAGGAAAACAACATGGTATCTCTGCAGTTTTTATGCAAAGCAGCAACTATTATGAAGAAAATAAAAGCTTTTCCAGAGCAGACAGGAGATGGCAAAGACATGAATGTGAGGAAGAGGGAGAATTGCTGTTTATGTTTCTAATTGAGAGACATAAAAGTTCCAATTTTAACCACAGAAATTATAAAACAAAACAGGGCTGACATTACTTTGCTAAAAAAAAAAAATAAAAAAAAAAATTAATCTCCAATCAGCATTTTTAGTTTTGGCCACAACACTGCTTTGCTAGCAATATCAATTCCAGCATCTATGCGTCACTCTTAACTGTTCAGCAAAGAAGTGCTGCAACACGTTGACAGAGATGTTGCCCTCATTTGGTAGCACTTAGCTACCCAAGACCTTCTGCGTATAACTTAAGGGTGATTTTTTTTTTAAAAAGGAAAAAAAATTCCAGGTAAACCAACACACAGATGCAAGAACTGTGCAACCCTTTCAAAAGCTGTGACAAGAACCAGATAAAATGCTACCAGAGGAACAGGGAAATAGCGCAGGTTTGCAGATAATCCAGAGTATCCACACTGAGTTTTCTAAACTGCTTCCATGTTAACATGCAAGAACTGGTAGAAGCGCTGCATGTATACTTATTGTCAAAACCATAGACCACAAATCCTTTATTCCTCATTTATTATTCTTCAAGTCACTTTTGGAAACCCTGACAACAGTTCATTAACACATGTCCAGTGACTTTTTCAGTAGCTGCTTACAGCAAGTTAGAGGAAAAGAAGTTCAAAGTCTTTGAGGACCATGTAATCCAGCCACCTGTGTTAAAGGGCTTCTACCCTGTGTTTTACTGTCTTCCAGTGACTTTAAAAAAAGCTGCAAGTACAATTTCAAGAGAAATTCCAGTATTCAGATATCATATTATAGCTGCAAGAACATCCAAATGTGGTAGTGACAGACAGTTTTCAACCACTGTACAACATCATGCTGTGTGAAGACAGATGTTTCAAGCTATTCTGGACACGTAAGAGTAAAGTTTATTTTTCTGTATACGCTAATCTTCCCAGACTTGGTAAGAGATTTAATGTTACTGTTTAACTTCATCAGAACAAGGAGCAGCAGCATCTGCTAGCATGAAAAGTCAACTCAGGCTCATCCTCAAACCACTGGGGCAAATTATTCACTTCTAATGAATATTGGCACTTCTAATTTTAAGAGAAGATAGCCCAGCTAGCCAACACTACCACATTTTTCAGCTTGCAAAGAAAATAATAGGCAGCTTTAGACAAATTCCTTTATCTAATTGTCTGCTCATTCTGAAGTGAAATGCACCTAAATATAGGAACAAAGCAAGGTTTAAGGAATTCAGATGAAAGTGTTGCAGCCTTCAGAGAAGCTAAGGTTATTGCTTTTCCACAAAACCTAACAGAACATAAATGCTGCCAATAACAAATGCATTCACATGACCTACATATGTATATTCACGTCTATGAATATATTATATACATAACAGAGGAACTGTTCCTGCTACTAACTGTTCTCCGTTTTTGAGAGAACAGATTTGAGTGTTTCAGTAAGAATGTAGTGGGAGCTGGGTAGCACAGAGGATTTGTAAAGGGAAAAATAGTTTATCTATACTGTCAACAACAGAATTACAACTAGGGTTCTGAAACAAGAGTTAGCCATCCATTTTCATTGCTAAAGAAAAAAAATTTCCACGCTGTAACAGCCTGCAGCTACAGCATTAGTACACCCTTACTTCCCCACAATGAAGACTGACAATATTCCAGCATTAGGTATCAAACGTAACTTAACCAATGCTCATCTAAGTTTATCAATCGAAATAGGGAGCTATTAGATACTAATATATACTAAGAACCTCACATAAGTCTACATGCACACAGTACACTCAGCCCTCCTGTAAGAGCAGGAGTTTATAACTTACCTGCCCCGACAACCTGAAGGCCACCTTGTGTCTGTCAGGAAACCCTCATCGCTCACTGTTGATACCAAACCAAGGCCACAGTTTCACAATACAAACTGCTTGGTGGCCAACCTGTCTTAAAACCTTTCTCTCCGTTCACACACACTGCTTGTCCACACCTTGGTGCTATGGCTGCCCTCAGAAAAACGACCTAATCTGCCACACCGTACATCAGACAGAACTGCTCCAAACCAGAACTGTTTTTAACTCAGAACAGTGCCCTGCTCCAGTTTAATATGCAGCCCCAAAAACTTCTGTATTCACAGAATGCAGGTGAGGGAGGTCCACGTAGCAGCAACTACCCAAGCGAAAGATGCCACTAAAAAGTTTTCATAAAACTGCAGCTTGAGAACATGATGCGGGGGCAGAAATACATTAAGCTGGTATCGCCATCAAACATGTTGGATCATGAAAATACAACCAAAGGGTGTAGTTTCATGGGACGTGAGCTTGGACAGCAAAGCAGCTTAGAAGTTCCCACCCTACCTGCTCATTTTAGTGATCCTGTTTACAGCACAGCTTCACAAAGAGTTTTACTGACACAACAAAAAGATAGCAAAGTACGGTGCAGGGGCAAGAAAGAAGCTGGCTTCACTACTGAAGCCAAATCTTGTGAAACTACACCCTAAGCATTTGTTGTGGAGAGAACAGCCTGCTCAGTAACACTTGCGAAAGGTTTGCCAAACACCTGCTCCAAAACTTCAGAACTCAGACCCAGCAAATAGTCCAAAATACAGGCACTATTAGGAATTTTATTGAGGTGATGCAGTCACAAAATCATCTGAAGTTGGAAGATAAACCATGAGACTCAAAAAANAAAAAAAAAAAAAAAAAAAAAAATCACCCTGCATTTTCAGGCTTTTTTCTGCAGTCTGAAGGTTCAAAGGTGTGTTAAAAAAAAAATTTAAAAAAATCTTTTATCCAAAACGAAGGTGTGACAGCTGGCAAGTGAGCCAAGAAAACTTTCTGCTAGCACTTTGTGAAGAAGAGGCTGCAGAACAAGTTTCTCTTAAAAAAAAAAAAAAAAAATTGAAACCGGTTTATCAGGTTAGAGGAATTCACTGGTTCTTCCACCTCTCCCCCCATCCCATTTGTTTCTAAATGCTCATCTGACCAGCTTGTTTCTTGCTGATTTTGTTGATATATGAGAAAATAAATTGCACCTGTAGCTCAGCTGGATGATCAATTGGCATCCAAACATGCTTTAGAGAACTGGTAATTTGCTGATGAAGTGGCAACCCCTCAGTATTTTCAATCTGTGCATAGTTTAGGAGAGTGGGGGAAAAAAGGCCCAGCTTTGCCTTTCTATGTTTAAGAAGATGAATCGAATCTATCATTGATGTATTGGATCCGATGTACAATGCGATGAAAGATCAGCAAGACTAAGACAGTCTTCCAAACAATTTTTTAATACTTAAATGTCAATCCATAGATGAAGTTTGGATGCTTTCAATAGGTCCAACAGCAGACCCAGCTCTCATGAGAACCTCTCCCTTTTTTTATGTATATCATTCAAAGTAAGATGGTAATTACAGCTAAATACTGCAGACAGCTCTCCAAAATTATTACCTCTTCTCAGACTTATCCTTTGTCAGGGAGACATGCAAATATTGCCTTGCAAAAGGAAAGTAACATGTCTTAAGGCAAGTCATGCTGATTCAGCCAGGTTTTCTCTATGGGAAGGATTAAGAAATCCACAACACTTTCAACTTAGTATTCGATCTTTAACTTAGAACCCCCATGGCTAGAATCAGAGAAGCACATGAATATGTCAGCTTTTTGATGACAGAGTAATGGTGCTGAGAGAAAGGTAAAGTTCATTTTGGTTTTGCTGTTTAAAAGCAAGCTACCATTCCTGCAAGGTTTCAGACAGCAACCTAAAAATAATTTTCTCCTTTAAAAGCTTGGAAACTGAGAAACCATAAGGCTCCAGCAGTTGTTTAGAAAAATATAAATAACATGCTAAATAAGCCAGTCCTGTGACCTGAGGATCTGAAGAACGAAACCTAGCAAGAATGTCCCAGTAACGCAGGAAGAAACATAAGATGGTATTCCCTTTAGTAAATAGTGTAGGTATTGCATGTTTAGAGGCTTAGATCACAGGCTCAAGCCAGTTACAGATACACACTTGAAGAAGAGATGTCCTACTTACTTGTTAAAAAAAATCCTCACATTTCTCTACTCGGTAGCATTCTGCAACTACACCACCACATCTCAGTCAGCAGTTATAAGTTCACCATTATTGGCCCAACAACAGAGATAAGTTATTAAAGCCATTTTGAACTAAATACATCAAGCAGACTGCTTCCAAAGGGCACACATTTTATGACTTCAGGTAACTATTTCCCTAGTATTTGTACATTACCAGGATCTCCCCTCCCCACCCAAAACATAGCTATCAAAACACTGTACATCACCTATCAGAAAATATAGCTGGATCCCATGTGGAATCAAATGCTTGTTACCCTGGACAAGTACAGTATTTAAAAACTTGCAGCAAAACGTATAGAACATACACTGCAGCAAACAGCTTGGTTATTTGGGGGCACTGTGCCTCAGAACTTCACTTTGTAAGATTACGCAGCAAAAATATATCGGTGGGGAACCGTATTTTAGAACATTTCTTAAGACAAACCCAAGTAGTAAGTGTAAGAATACAAAGTAAAATTGAAATGATGCATCATTTGTTGAAGTGCTTTGTTACAAGCGGACTAAAGACTTGACCAGAGATTATAGGCTTTTGGTAGACCCCATCATTGCTGGAAAGTGAACTAAATAGTAATAGAAGGAGGCTTTCTGTAGTCAGTGGAAAAACTCCAGACCTACAGTAGCTGATGTACTGTTTACCAGTCACGAATCACAGAATCAGAATCAGGGAATGGTTGAGGTTGGCAGAATCCTCTGAAGCACAGATAAAAGTTACAATGGATTTGTGCTTAGTGATTCTCACTTCCCTTTACACATAGAGACTGGGAACCCAAGGCAAAAGCCAAAAGTAGGCACTAAAACTTTCATTTACGTGATTGAGATGTGTGCTAAAACAAGGGATTTTCAGCTGTATCATCAAGTTTTCTACCACAGTCCAATCAGGGTGTGGAAAGCTAATTTCACATACTCTATAACATTATCTCAAATCAAGGTACAAGTCTACTTCCTTTTCCTCCTCCTTTTCAAATAAGCACTTCACCCACCTGTGCTTTTGCTAATCAAAAGACTTAACTGAGGGAAAAAAAAAAAGAAGAAAAAAAACCTGTGTGTGTTGACAAATACCTGACTCATCCTTAAAATACACGATGCAATTAAAATATTTAATGGACTTATCTTAAAAAATGCAGAAAAGGATCTACTATTAAAGAATATGGAATTTTGCTTTTTGCCACCATCGCAAGTGGGAGGATGAACTAATTCTCTCCCTAACTCCCACAGAGTCAGGACATATAGAGGGGAAGGCAGATGAGCTTAGGTAAAGTGTGCTCCAGAAGACCTATTCCAGAAGAGCTGGCATCCAACAATTAACAGCAAAATCATTATTTAGTTGCATAGATATGCCAAACAAAAAGGAAAAAAAATTGTTGTTTTTCAAGAGTTTCTACCCACCTACACACAAAGGTAGTATTTCCTTTTATTTGCTAAAGCAGACCCACCTACAGTGCAATTTACGGCAATAAGATACAATCTCTCATAAAGTATTGAGTATAATTAAAGTGTGTCTGTTACAAAGGTAAACAGAGTGTACTAGGCTAAGCTGTTCCAGATGTCTTTAGTGCAAGATCTGGGACAAGATCAAACCTGCAGCTGCACATTTTCTCAGGCATTATTTTGAAG
>VYZV01016863.1:16918-38445 GCA_013401275.1 Pandion haliaetus | reverse complement strand
AAAAAAAAAAAAAAAAAAAAAAAAAGGACACCTCTACCTAGATTCTTCCCTTTGGCACACTGCAGAAATTTTAAATTTAAGATGCCATATGATGCTATTCAGTGCATTTTACCACTTAATAGCCACAGAATTGCTTTATAAACACAGATAATAACTAAGCACATGGCAAGCAGGTGCAATGAGTTCTACCCTTTCCCTTCCCAATAAATTGGAGTTGTGATAACATACCATGACAGAGCTGTTTTATAAGTGCCAGTACTACCACACCTCCTTTCCACAAACCTCTGCTAATGTGGCATACCCTTGTTTGACAGGATATGTCACCTTGTGTTCAGTCATTCCTTGGTTTTCTCAAGTAATTATTTCAAACATAGTGTGACACAGTTAACACACATCAAGATTTTGCCTTTTCTACACTGAAATATATGGTGGTGAGGAAAAGGAAAAGAGCCCTGGGGCATACACAAGAGAAAGTTGCCTGGCACATCCTGGGAGTGGCTACACAGTGAATAGACTAAATGTACTGATAATGATCTGGGTGAAGTAGATGTCTAGGACATAACTTTAACTTTCAACCACTTCTTTCCATTCTCTAGTACTTTGCTTTGTGTGAGCAGGGAGGCAAAGGAGTCAGATCTACTCCATTATGTTCCAGATAGATTAAATCCTGATATGCACTGATACCCCCACTGATGAAATGGGAATAGTTAGGAGTTGGTTGGGCCTGCCACATATGACAAACTGTGCTCTTAAGCTGCAGGCTTCATAATAAAATGTTTGACATAAATATAAATTTCAGGCATACCTTGTTCATCCAGCCTCAGCTATTCATTCTCATCCCACCCTTGGCTCATTGTCCCCTCTGATTCTTCAGCACTACTATTTGTGGAGCTACACTGTGAATCAGCTTTGAAATACTGATCCAGTTTCAGAAAGCTGGATCTGATTCACTTAAAACGAAACAGAACACCACACCACCTCATTTTGGTAGAGTATTCCTTAAAATGGATCCATTCCCTCATTTGGTTCACAGGCTGGTCCCACAAACAGTTATCCTGACAAAAACGAGACAGTGACTCATGGGAAGGGGAAAACAAGATGGGTACTGCTGCCTCATAGTACCATGAATCCGTGGCTTTAGGGCACGTTCAGCTTTTCTATGGCCAGCTACGACTGAACACCAGCAGCTGTCACTAAAGGCAGCCAGGCTGGCTATCACCGTTACAGATGAGTCATGATGGGTAGCATTTTACACCTACTTTGTACAAACATAAATTGTAAGACTGTGAAGATCAGGTCTTCTTGTCTCCAGATCTCTGGATTACTTTCTATGCAGGAATCCCTGTCTGAGGGTGTATCTACAGCAGGAAAAAAGCTGTGCTTTTGCCATGTAGATTCCTGGAGAATGGAACACCGTCTATAAATTAAGTTTTGCTAGCCAGATGAAAGGACCAGCAATCTGCTTTGCCTTATGTAAGAGCTGAACTTGTGCTGGTCAACTTCTCGTAAGAACACATAATTTCCCTTGGGGAAGACAAGGCAAAAGGACTCAATAACAACGGGTGGAAATTTTTTTCAGTATTATGGGTTCTGCTCTGTACCTCTCAGTGTAAGATGAGCCATTCTGTACAGGGTGATGAGATTTTAAACAAATGATACAGGGCTTTCCTCTTATTGAACATTGTGTTTGTGATAAAATAACGTGTAAATAAAATCTCTTTTTCTCACAATGCATCTTGCAAAAATTACTTTAAAAAACATTCCTTTGCATCGGTATTGAAAGCCCCAGACTTAATCTACCCAACCCTTGTGAACCTGCTGGGTGTATTGGGAACAAGGTGGAGCCCACTACCTTCAATCAAAGATTAGCTGCTTTAATCACAGAGATGTGAACAGCTTGCATTCTCAACTTTTGATTTCCACAAAGCCTGTTTGTTTTACTTAAGGCTAGTTCACTACGCCCCTGTTACCATGGAATTGCTAGGGAGCTAAGCCACACCTTTTTGAACATACTTGGCACTTCCTGCACAGTGCAGCCTTAAGTCTCCTATACTCCAGAGAGATAACTGGAGGTAAAAAAGCATAAACAGCTACATCTTAAGATCCTGGCTGGCTGGTAAAGCCAATGCATGTCACCTGTCTTTGTGCTCTTGTTAAATAGTTCACACAAGGTTTTGGGGAAGCGTTTACCATGAGATGTATTTTTCAAAAGTATTTCATTCTTAGGTCACTGATAATATGTTTCCCACCCTTTCATCAGTTTAAATCCAGCTCTTCCATTGGTGGCTGCTTTGTGACTAGAAGAAAATGAATTGGTGGGTTCCTCTCAAATCCCTCTGGGCTGATATATACACTGTATTAGAGTAATGGTAGACTGTCAGTTCCAGCAGAAAGGATAAGGGTTCATTATATGTAAACAGCCCTCCCAGTGCTCTGAGGCAGCATCATGGTATAATTGCTAGATCACTTGCATCCTCCTTTTTCTGGTTCATCTGTAATTTAAATTATTATATAAAAATATTTGTCAGTCCTGTCAATGCTCAGTATTTATATGAATCTCAGGAAGTTGTTGTGTTTGGGTTTTTTTTGGTTTTTTTTTTTTTAACCATAGTATAAAGAAACAATTTTTAAACACACACATTCAGTGCTATAAAAAAAAAAATCAAAGTACAGAACTCTGCTGAAACTTAAGCTGCCTAAAAAATGCCTAAAGCACACTGAACATTCATATTAGAAACTGTCTTAACTGACGAATTATTCCTGTAGTTTCACATATTTCCCCCCTTACACTTTCCTCTGATTCAAGATATAAAACCATCTTTTGTTTTATTGCCACTGCATACTGCAAATGGTACTTCACATTACCACTAAGTATTTCTTACAGTTTTTGTGACATGTTACAGATTATAGTAGCTTCTAAGGCTTGGGTGGATAGTAATGATGATTAATAAGATACAGTTACTAGCACAGCCGTAAGGTGGAGTAGGTGTGAGTAATTGCATTCTGTGGGAACTAATTCAGAATGCTCCAGCTCATGGGCATGAAAGTATTTTGTAATCACATTAAAAGAAAGGACAGAAAATGCAAGTTTCCTTCAGGATTTCTTTAAAGAGGAAAATATTTACAGGCAGACAACTATAGCAAATTAAAAACTGGGAATCAGTTACTTTATTGTTACTTCTGCTTTTCTGAGAATGAAGCCTGCAGTACACATTAGGATGGTGTAGGATCAAATGCAATGAGAAAGGATTCATACTTTAAGAATTACAACTTGGTTGCACAGGCCTAAAAGCAGTAGAGGAGACAGACAATGCATTTGCGGATGCATCCTCATTGCTTCAAAGGAACAGCACTGTCCATAATAGTCACAATATACCATTGGGAGGTGGGGGGGGGAGAAGGAGGTTGTGAGCACCTACATAATGAAACAAAACTAGTGGGTGTAAAATAACAGCCAGTTTTATTTATTTGCGCAGTTTATCTATAGTAGCAACCAAAGCCCCAGTATGCAAACAGCCTCAGCAACTGGGGTGGAGGAATGTATTCCACAGCTCTGCAAAGATTTTGTATGAAGCAATAGCCTTTTACTGGGATTAGTTGCCTTTCTCAAGACTGGGCTCAAAGGGATTTACAAAACCACTATATACGCACACTCAGAGTCATAGAGTAACTTCTTCATTGTTGTATGGACAATATGCTGCATAAGATACACTTGTTTTTTCTCTCATGTAGAAAAGAAAACATCCCTTTCTCAGAAGAATCCTAGGGGACTGGTAATACCTGGGTTAAGCAGGCAGGATTATACAGTCTCAGCTGAAAAAAAAATTTGTATGACCACGGACAAAAAGTGTTAAGTCTGTTTCAAGAAAAGTGATAATTAAGCCAACAGTTCTGCAAGTCAGAGCCACAGTTCCTGGTTCCTGGGCAACAAATATCCATTGTCAAGTGCTGCTATTTAATATAAAATTTGCTCCTCGGTCTTTGTTTGTCTTTCCACAATACAATCAAGGCTAGATGACAAAAACATTTGTCACATTTCAACAGGGAACTTGGCTTGGCATTGGGCATGATGGTGTGCACAGTCGTTGAGGAATACTGAGGCAAAGGGTGTGTGTTGGAAAGCTTCAGTTGCTGCCTTCATTTTTAATGTGAAACAGAAACTTCAGTATGTATCACGAAAGATTAGTATGGGGGTGAAACATTGAGGAGTTTATTTGATCCACTGTCCTTGAGTGAGACAAAACCCAGTGATTTCAAGAGTATTGTTTATACATGAAGGAAAATCAGAGCTCAAGGATCTATTTGTTTCATTTCTTTAGCCCTTTAGAGGATAAAGACATATACAAAGCTAATTTACATGCTGTTTGAACCACTTCAATGACTTCAACATCAAATTTCAAAGAATCAAAATATAACAGTCCAGTTTCCTAATCTATTTCCTAGATCAAAATACATCTTATTTCAACCAAGGTAACATTAATGTTTGGATAGCAAGCTCATGAAAATATATGATCCCGTATTATAGAGAAATATGTATGTATATCTACATGCATATACACATAGATCCTTTGTTATATATTCATTTTCATTCCTCACCTTTCTGCTCCCTCAGAGTTTTCAGGTTTGGGCCAAAGGCAGACACTTGATCTGTTCCCTTTCAGCATTTCTGGCTTCCTTAATCTTCCTTTAGTTTATATTTTTCTATACTTTCTCTCAAGTATCTGAAAATGCAGAGTATTAGCTGAGTATATAGCAACACAGAATGATCAAATGTCTGTAGAGATCACAAGTTTCCTACAATAGTATTACAAGTATAAATTGAATATGTTTTACACATCATTCACGACATATAGACATTACTGTCTCCCAATGAAAGGAAGTGACACTTCAAAGAAAACTGCCTTAATAGGGTGAAATTCACACCTGCTATAATGCCATTATACACTTAATATTTTTACATTTGATTTGAATGTTACTCTCATTTTTCCAACAGCAGTACATAGGACCATTTTTTAGAATGCCTGCCTAGGAGATACATGCTCATTCCACATNATACATGCTCATTCCACATAAATGCTTCTTTATGATACCTTTCCTCCACCCCTCCCAGCAATGCCTTCATGTTTAAGCAGCTTCACTCTGAAATTACTATACCTATGCAACTGTTGCTCCTTGTGTAGCCCTTAATAATTGCTTTCCATCTGGATTATGCTGTTATCATGTACTCTGCATAAGGCTGCACCTTAAAAACCTAATAAAATTAAGTTCATGTCACTACAGCAAGGACTACTTCTGAACTGCTTGACTCAAAGCAATTTCTTTTTTTTGATATGTTGGTTATGAGCTACAAGTACTACATACAATGGGTATATGATCTCTTATTTTTCTTCCTCATTACTCCTTCCTCTGTGTACACAAATGCCAACACATGGCCACAGTTGCAGTCCATGTGCCTCAATTTGGTATCCTTGACATAACAAAAGGCATGACTGGCAGAACTCTCTGTGAGGATTCAGAAACTCAGGATACCTGTTCCTACTTGGAAATTGCATGAAATTATATTTTAGCCACCATTCAAAAGACATTTGCTTGACAGGGCCCTTGGAAGGTGATGAGGATATGCTTCCATTGATTAAGCATGTAGAAAAGACCTCTGTGTTTATCAAGTCAACTCCAATGGCAGGCATTAGTCCAAAGCTGGATCATGAGTGAATTTTTCCTAGGTCATGCAAAGATCCCAAATGTAATGTAAACCACATTCCTGCAAAATATCTCATATTTCTTACCATTTGCACAGTTTCTCAAGAAGTTTCATTATGACATGACAGATGTCAGTTGTGAAGGCAGCATTCAGCACAGAGCTAACTTGTTGCATTCAAGTTCAACTATTGCTTCTTGCTAAGCAGACTCAGTAGAAGTCAGCAGATAAAAGACTCCAGTGGGCCTTGTAAAAATTCATTTACTAGCCCTGAATAGTACATGGGTGAATTCCTGTTGAAAGTTAAAGAAAGAAAGGAAAAGCTTTATTGCCATTATTTTTATAAAAATTAGTTATATTATACTTTCTAGGCTCTGGATCCATTCTGAATAAAGAATGCATTGCTAGTGTCATGCTTGATGTACCCTACTCCTTTGCGCTATTTAGATGCATTTTATTCTACCATGGTACGATATGCAGTGAATGCTGGTTTTACGATTATTTGTAATACTTGCCTTCATTTTCATTTTTAAAATTCCAAAACTGTGTCCTTTGCCCATGGCTAAAGGGTAGAATTATACTAATGGAACATAACTGTCATTTAATCTCTGCAAGACCACACGCTGGCTTAGGCATGCAGTGAAGTATGCTTTAAAAAGCTGAAATTAGTGTGGGAGCCTTTAACTAGTCATAATATCATGATGCATTTATGTTTGGCCATGAAACTATGAACCCCTTGTAAGAAATGCTCTGGAAGATGGCAGAGGCACAGTATCCCATACCAGTGCTCTGCAGTTACTGTCTTACCTTCAAATCAAATGGTAAGTGCTATCAGCTGAACCAAAATCTCATCATGGATTTTCTCCTATGGACTCATTAAATTATAATCCATACTAATTTGTATGTTGTTCAGGAATAGTAGAAGGATGTAATGTTAAGCTGTTCCTAGATTACTTTTATGGCTGGACCACTGTGCTGATCAAACACCATTCAGATTTGCAGTCAGTATTAAATGACTAACTCCACATGAAGAGATTCTTGGTTTTGTTTGTTTTACAAAGCATTATAGGAGAAATCTCTGCTCAACAGTTGCAGAACATCTTTTACCTTCTTTTTCTCTTTGCTTCCTTCAACTTAATTCTAATAATTCTCCTTAATGTCTTGGGAAGATGACAGTCAATTGAGTCTCCCCAATGATTAGACTTTTACCCCAGGTTTGTGTGTTCTCTGGACCAATTTGAATTTTTTACCCTGAAGAAGAGTATCAAAACAAGTAGATATATCTAAAATAATATACGAGGCATGTTCCAACAGTAATAAGACTCACACTTCATATGCACTACAAAGAAAACCACAGGATAATAGACACATCCAATTTTAAATATAAAATATGTATGTTTATACACATATAATAATGACATGTGGGAATCAGATACGAGACTTTCATAATATAGAGGTGATAGGCAGAAGCCTTGAAGAGTCCATGGATATTCTTTCCCTTTCCCTTTTTAAACAGGCATTTTTCTTTATAGCCCACCCAGAATTAGGTCACCTTTGAAAATGTTCTTAGGCAGTGACTGCGCAATACACCCAAGGCAAGCAGACAAAAATATTGCTGTTGCAGTTGCACTGCTGTACAGCTTGTCTCAATGAGGCAGCAGGAGAAAAGGAGTATTTCAACTTGTTAGAAAAAAGATATGAGCCTTTTGTCTTGAATTGTGGCTCTGAAAAATGGAGAGGAAAATTTACAGTCCATAGGAACATTCAGCAGTAGCAGTGTTTGTTAATAGAAACATCATGCATGTTAAATGGTAAATGTCCATTTATTTACTCAGTTTAGCTTTCATCATTGTTACATTAACCCTTACAGCTGAATAATATGGCGTCCTCTGCCTGAACATTTTCTACTATGTAGATCAGGGTAGTCAAGCTATGGTCCAGAAAGCAAACACAATTCACAACTTAATTCAGCTCTCATGTGGCCTACAGCAAATAATTTTTCGTATTTTGTGTGAATTGTAACTAGTTAAACATGGAAGTATGTACTAGTAGTTGGCCTGTCAAAAGCATTTCAAAGATCTATTCAGCCTCAGAGTAAGTAAAAATGTTTCCAGATCTGGTATAGACAAAGTTTACTTTGTGAACAGTTCTGTCAGCTGAAAACAATAATATATCCCATTTACTTGTCAGAGCTTCTACAGCAGAAAGTGCAGCCTTCTTGGGTCTACTGTCAGAAGGGGCAGGTATATGCTATCTAATTTCCTTCAAAGTCATTTGCTTGCTTAAACAGCCAACAGACTTTTTTATGACATTTGGGATGATTTTACCCATAGAGTACCAGGGAGCATTCATCCGATCCTTTCTGCTGCAGAAATGCTCAGTAGTTCTGCTGCTCAGAACTGCTCCAGATGACAGGAACAAAAAACCAGGTTATGAGTGATAGCATATTCAATAGCCTCAGCAGGATTGCTAAGAGAATGCTGGACTAGAGTTTAAGAAACTGCTGAAGTCATAGTAAACTGAGACATTGCTCTGCCACTTTTCATCATATGGGGCATGGTAAGACTACTGCAAAACTGGCTGAGGGTATTTAAGCCTCTGTATGTTTTGCTTCATTGCATTATATTACCAAGGGAAATTTTTACAACTTTGATATAGAGATGATACTCAAGTCTAAAACTTTAATGGTTTGAATAGTTATCAGACAACAGGCTCAGATGACCACCTGCAAATTTGAATTTAATTCTGAACTTAAACTCTGTTCAAAAAATCTTTAATTTGACACTTGCCTTTTCAAGCAAAACTTCTGAACACAATTTTTGAAGTTAAATACTACAGCTAAGCTGGTTTGACAGCTTGCCACTGCCAGAAGTGGGAGGTCCTTCTTGTTTCCCCACTCTTCTCTTTCCCAGCTTCATGCATCCCATCTCTTTGTACCTGCTGTGGTTGTGGTCAGACTCTAGCTCAGCCAATGCAATTTATTAATTCACCAGTAAAACACCTTTTAGTCAACAGGCTGACTTTGTTCTACACAAAGTCTGTTACTGCCGGAGCCTACATAAATAGAGGGGCATGAAGTCAGGAGTGAGAGTAAAGAGTCTTCCCATTTCAACAAACTGTAAGACTGGCCAAAGCCATGATGCAACATCTCTCTCACTGCTTACACACTGTAAAGAGCTGATTTTTGTGTTTGTAACTGGGAATTTAAAACTTGTTTTGGCAAGTAAATTTTTCGGGGAATTTTCAGAAGCCTTGACTCCCTAACTATCCTTTAGCTAAATTAAGTTGCCGTTTCACAATGTTTTTCTTTTTGGGGGATGGTTGGGGCTGGAAATGCTGTTTTAACTATAAATTGCAAGTACCGCTGCGAAGAATGATCATGATATTATGCCCTGATAGGGTCCTTCAAACAAATATGACATTAGTATGAGAGGTGACATAAGAACAGACTTCCTTAAGGTGCCATAACTAAATGTTATGGCATACATCCTAATCAGTTTAGTACAGGCCATATTGATCTAAAGACATAACAGTTATTTACTTCAGATGCATGTACAGAAGGAGACAAAACAATAAAGTGAGATTAAACAGTTAAGCAGCCAAACTCTTCATTAGTTAATGGGTCATGCAGTCATAGCTACTTAGCAGTATTTTGAAATATCCACAGCAACTATTTCAGCCTCTGGGTCTTTCAAATTACTTCTGCAATTTTACATTTTCAAATCTTTTTAGAGTGATAGCTAAATCACAGATGTAACGCTGAGGAAAAAGAATAGTACAGCACTATCCTTAAACTTTTTGTACCACCAATGTATGAGACAGAAACTGATCTTGGACAAGAATGTCAGTGTTTCCCAGAATATCACAAAAACCTGATGGTGTGGAGGACAGATCAGATGCACAAACATATGTATTTTGAGTGTTCCCTTTAGGTAGTTCTGAACATGCATCTATAGCAGTGTGCACAGACATGCCCTTTTCAACAGATGCTTTCTTTAAGTATAGTTTCAGTCTGCTACAAAGTGATTCTGGTTCTCAAGAAGGGACTCCAATCTGATGGTTGGAATAGTCATTTTAGAAACATCCTGTCCCTATTTGTTAACCAGCTTTGCTCATGAATAAATACCATGCAGCCAGCTTTTTTCCTCCTCATCCCACCTTTTAATAACAAAAGCCGCCTCAGGCCATCCAGCCTTCCCCATCACCTGTTAATCTCCAGGAAACAGCTTCTTTCTCAGTTGTTGTTGCTTAACTAATGCAACATTTAACACCCCAGATGAATCAGCACTGAGCTACTAGTAAGCTTCTGACTCCACTGTCCCTTCAGCTCCACAATACTAAATTTACTGATTAAAGTGTCAGGACTTAGATGACCTCCATTTTGGGAGGTCATTCTAGAAACCACATTTGCCTCTGATACTTTCTTACCTCTTCTTCCTTTGAATCTGTCTCTAGATGCTGGTAAATGCAATTCATTTCTATGATGTAGTTCATTCTGATTATCAGAACTCATGACAGATATATAGTTTTTGTTCTTCTTAGTTGGAAAGGTCCTAGATAATGTTTTTGAAGTTTAGGAATTCAGAGTTTAGTGCAATACCTACCGTGATTCCCTCAATGACCTTATTAAACATCAATAAAGTATTCTGTTGGTAGAGCCACTGAAGAGACAGCAGGTCCAGTGAACAGAAAACAGTTTCTCTTTCTCATCTGAGCTTAACAAGAAATTCTAGTGGATGATGCAAACAACAGGACAGAAGGATTAACATATTTGTTAGGAACCCTTTCCTCAATAACATGCGTATGTATGTATATACACACACACATATGCATTTAAAATGTGTATTATACAAGTGTATATACACACACTTTTTTCCCCAAGGAGTTATTCAGAAGGATGGCCAAGGAGGAAATCCTTTGATGTTTTGCTGGAGTTCTAACTTGTTCCTGTACATACATTTTTTTTTGTTTTCCCCTCAATTTCATTGAGCATCATGGTCTATGTGTAATAGAAATAGCATCAGTCAGCAAGATCTTGTCTTCAACTGTTAATGCTTATAACCAGCAAATAAAATGACCCAGAATTTTTTTTTCCACTTCTATTCTTGTAACTCCTCACTATCCCAACCGGGAAGAAGATGTTGTCTTTTAGGCAACTGCTCTAGTAATCTTTTTCTTTGGTCGTACATATGATCTCACTCACCCTCCTCAAGGGGTGAGGTAGTGGGCTGCGTTTATTGAGCAGCCTCTAGTGGTTCACCATAGGAGCTACCCTAGGCTATAACCATGTGCTGCAGTTGCAGCAGGTATCTACTCATAGCCTGCACAGCGCTGTCCAGGATGCTCTTGACCACATGTTAGCCTATGGACAAGGATGAAGAAAGACAGTAGAAAGTTAGTAAGCCAGTAACATTGACCTTTGTGCCATAAAAGTTGATTTGATCCTGAAATGTTTACATTCTGGTAATGGCTTACAGAAAGTGCATAAAACCAAAGTAAAGAAAGAAATAGCCACAGGGTGTTTGATTTGTCCCAAGTACAGCATGTGAGGGGAAGAAAAAAAAAAATTTCTGACAGTGATATTTATCTTGGACCTTATGTATTCATTCTTCAAAGATGCTACAAATTTCCCATACTAAATAGATGCAAGATTTCCAAGATGCCTCATGTTCTAATGTGAAAGTCTTCTAGGAACTCCTATTACATTCACAACTTCAAAAATCTACAATTTTTGAACCTACAACAATACCCTAGCAAATATAGCAATTGCTCACAGGAAAACCAGTCCACTATGCAAGCCTGTTTAGCTGTTCCTTCATGTTAGTCAGAAGAGCTAGGTATTGGAGATGCCAGAGTCATAAGACTAGCTAGACTACCTTTTGAAATCTTTAAGAGACAGTAGGTGAAAAGATGGAGGCTTAAGGTATGCCTTGAAGATCAAAATTGAGCTTATTGCCGGGAATAAGCCCCAGTTACTTGCTTTCTAATTGCACACTATTAGGAGTTAATCTGTGATACTGTGTCAGAACTAGCTAATGAAAGAGTATCTGAGCCATGTAAGGTGTTGAACAGTAGAGAATGAAATTGCAGGGGTAGTAACTGACCCCTCAGCTATCCACATTCAGAGACTGGGTAGTAAATTAGTCCTGTTACTATTCTTTTACACATTCATCTGCACTGGAGTGGCTGATGCTTCCCTGAAGGAAGAATATTACATATGTGAGCAGGATGAGGTAGCATGTAAGAAAGCAGCCAGTGAAAGAAACCTTATGTTTCAGGTAAGAACATTTATTATTGCTTCTTAGTTCAAAAACTACAACACTGAGCTATTCACACAGTAATCCTTCCTCATTTAATATAAAGCCCATAGAGAACATTGTACCAGAAAGATGACCAAAGCCACGTACACAGGTTTCACGGATAACAATAACAATCTGGTTCTTACCATATAGACTCCACTTTTGTTAGAACAGTTTGATTTACCTATCATTTTACCCATTCAGGAGATTAACTATAGCAAGGTACTTCAGAAAGGCTTTTTACCTTCTGCCTACACTATATTCACTGTCAGTGTCCCAAGTACACTAGGAAGCCTTGGGTGGCCAGACTGAGCACAACTGGAGCTTCCATCCACATAACATGCCTACAGGCCCAAGAGCCCATTTCAGCTCAGCCATGCTGTACGTGTACCTGTGTCATAGGTAGCTTAACTCTCTCCAGTGTGATCTCTGGTCCCATCTCCTCCTGCTGCTGCTGACTGGGACTCCCAGAATAGACCCTAGCTTAATAACTTGCTTCATCTAGGACTGTTGAAGGATCATGACCTCTGCACATGCACATCAGGTATTGCAGGACTAGCCCTTGCCCAGCAAAGGGACAGTGTGTGCAACAGTCACTGGTGCCTCCAGGGTTGCCACCCCCTTCCAAACACATGGAGCAGCCCCACTCTTACTGGTCCTTGACAGAGAGGTCAGACCAGGAGCAGCTTCCTAGGCCTGAGCTGAAATAGGGCTCCTGGACCAATTGGCAAGGGGTGCGGATGAAGGCCCCAGGTAATGCTTGTCACAGCAATAAAGGTCTAGCAGTGCAGCCACTACTCTAACACTCTGGACATAGGTTCCATGTATAACTTATCTTCACTCTGCACAGTTGATATCTTCCCCAGTAACACTAAATTCTGTATTTTAAAATAAAATAGAAAAATATTAACTGATTTGCAGTTACAGCCCGGGGGCAATTATCTTCTTTAAAAATAAATATTACAATAACCAAGCTCTTCAGTTTTGTAAAGCAAGAAATTATCATCTGATGTTGGACATTACCACTGACTTCTTGTTGAAGACAGAAAATATTTACAATGTGCATTAATCTTAATAGTTACAGGTAAAATCAGATTACCAGAAATATACACTCACCATTTGAATGAAACTTGTCTGAGATATTCCTTATCTCATGTGCTGAGGATGTTGAATTTTTGTAAATAAATTAAACTGTAAAGGGTAAAAAGAATAGAGGAGACAGAATCAGATTCTTCTTGGAGGATTAGTAAAAGGACAAAGGCACAGGCTGCAGAAAAGGACATTCTGATGACATATTAAGAAATGTATTTTTCACCATGATGTGGTCAAATGTCCAAACATGGACCCAGAGAGGTGAATCTCTATGTTGGAGATATTAATATCTTTATTGGTCATGCCCTGTGTAACTTGATTGTATCACAGACCTCCAGAGGTCCCTCCCAACCTATACTATTCTATAACTTTTCTACTAGAAATATCCATAAGAATGATCATATGCAATAATCTCTGAAGAGTGCCACTCAACTAACATTTAATTAAAAGAGAAATTAACATGCCTATCTATTTTCGTGAAATATTTTTTTTCTTCCAAAATATAACGGAACTGTAATTTATGAGTAAAGCCTTCTGGATTAGGAATAAAACTGAAACTTGTACTTACAAGGTGCAGAAAAAAAAATCTTCAGATGTACAATTGGTGCTGTTCTTTTGTCAGGTAGAATATTACCAGAATTCATCACCTGGCTCCAGGTGTGCCAGTGTAACTGGTTTACCCAGTATTTCTGGTTTTAGATCGTATGTACACTGGTAAAGGATAATTTTTAGGAGCTCTCAGAAGTCAAGGGTAATAATCAATCTGACTATTTCCAGCAGGCTCAAATGACTCAATCATGTTGTCATATGACAATAAAATTCATTGCGGAAAGTTAAAGATGACTTCCGCATTTTGTGGTGAAAAGATCAGATTATTTTACTGTCTTCTCTTCTGTGAGGGTGCCGGGTAAATTTCAGGGTAAGTCTTGGAGAACTTCTGTTGCAGGCACTCAGACACTGAAATAAATAAGCCATAAAAAAAGTTAAAATGAAGGCTTCATAGGGATGAGCTTTCAATGAGAGTAACCTACCTTTTAGTTGCCTAAACTTTAGGCTTCCTCTTCTAGAGATGTCATTGAAGCGTCAAGATACAGGGAATCAAAAGCAGTCACTGACCTTGCTTGTAGTTGAGGCCAATCTTGGAAGCACAAAGCCAGTAACCTCCCTACTTTGAGAAACCTTTTCTAAATATTCGCTTTTGTTTACATGTTTGGAACATACAAACAAAAGAAAAAACCCGAGATTTTTGGACTGGGAAGGTAAAGAGGGGGACATCATCAAATATATCAGCTGCTTTAGACCCAAAGTTAGGTCTCATGATGAGGCCAGCAAAGTTCTTATTTTGTTTCTGTATGTCAAACATGTCATGAACCACCAGTATGCTTTATGTCATAGAAAGCAATCCTCAGATGCTCTAAACCTCTTGCTACTATAAGAAAAAGGCTACTATAAATGTGTTACTATATTGTATTTAACTGTGCAATTCTGAGCAAGCTGTATGGGGGAATATATTTTATGTGAGAGTCTTCATCTAAAGTTTTCTTGAAGGTCAGTGAAATTACAGAAGGGATTAATACAAATTCCCCTCATCTGACTAGGAAAGGAAACAAAGAAGACAATCTGCATATACCCCAGGTACTGGGATCACTCAGTTTGCCTTTCAGCTTCCTAAACCAGAACTGTATCATACTTATTTTTATCTTTCTTCCTGTCTTACTCCCTTCTTTTCTTACAAAGGAAAGTATGACCCCTTTACATTTTCCTTCACCAGCCTAAGGACAGAGCTATTTCCTGTACTGGTGGTAGGGAATAAGCCCTCTGGGTATCCATACAGGTGATGGTGCAGTAATCAGAGACAAGGCCATTCAATAGGAAGGCACTGCTGCTCACTGAATTGGTAACAGCACTCTCCAAGCTTGACAGTCATCCATCTCAGCTAATCTCCAGGTTTTAATTGAGCTGTATAGGAATAAAGCTTCCAGGTGATTTCAGATTCTCCAGACAACACTGGTAAGTACAGAAGAACAGAGAGATTCACAGTCTGAAGTACTCATCTATATATCTTTTTGAGTATAATAAGATTAGTGTAATCAAGTGGGATATTTGGTCCTTTGTTATGGGTAAGAACTGAATTACTTTGTAATTACCCTTGTGGCCTTCCTATTGATGGTTTAGAACACTGAACCCTGATAGAGCAGCTGTGTGTACACATAGATAGGCCTTCTGTTATGTTAATTGGAATTATATTTATTTATTTGGTCCTGATCTTCTTCTGAGATTCTTTGATATTAAATCTGTGATGTAAAAAGAAAGATGCTCTTTCTTCTCAGAGTATTATCCTGTATAACTGGGTGTAATATAGATTGCTTTTCAAAATTCCCCATAACCCAGCCTGTATGCTCATCCACACTTCAACAAAGTTGGAAACCATACTCTACTATCTCAGCGTATCTTACATTTTGCCTTTTTTCCTGGTTATCTCTCAACTAATGGTTCATCACACCCCAAAAACGCTGTCCTCCAAATTTTGCTTCTGACAGGAATATTAGTTTCCTTTTTTTTTTTAATTTAGTGTCAGAAAACTCAAAGCTGAAAATTTATTACTTGTAGAAAACCATAAAAATTAAAAAGGGACCCTTCCCACCATTGGAACTCTCCCCAGGTTCTTATATGACCATTTTTCACCCTATACCCTTATGTTGCACATAACGAGTTTTACATTTAAATATATGTAAGGCTGGAAACCTGGAACACAGGGAGTGCTTCTCAACTCAGGTCTTTCCTCAGCTGCCTCCCTTTGCTTTGGTGAGTTTTCAAACTCACTAGAAAGGCCAGCTGCCACAATACATTCTGGAAAGCTGATAAAGCAATTGAGATTCAACCTCTGTTATTGGTCATGTTCCCTTAAGAATCAGCCATAAACTAGCAGGAAGATATAATAGGAAAAATCCTTTAACCATTAAAATTTAAGACCTGTCAAGAAATCTCAGTTTCATTTCCTCTGCCACTTAATTCTTTTATGGAATCTTGGGTAGACCAGTAAACATCTGTGCCTCAGTCTTCTCCGTCTGAAAAACAGGTTTCGTTTTCTTTCACTAGGACCAGTTTTGTAAGCTCAGAGAAATGCTCTGAAATTGGCATCTTGCCTAGAATATTGAAAAAACTGGAGAGCCTTTCTTTAGCCATCTTTAACAGAGAAATTATTCTAGCAATGAAAAATCTTTATTAGAATCCAACAATCAAAATAAAACTTCCTACTACTGAAAGATTCCTGCTTAGGATAATAAAATCTTTTTTATTCACAAAAGCAGTACTCATTGGGCAGCAGCAATGTGAGCTAGCCTACAACTCTCCATGGATTTGGTTCAGCCAGTAAAGGCAAGCATAATATTCTGTTTCTGTGCACAAATAACTGATATCTGCTGCAAATCTGATGTGCAAGATGCCCGTCTAATGGTATGCTGACAGTGTCAGAGGAGTTACAGACACAGCATCAAACATGACAAGCTTGTCAGGGATGTATTAATCAGAAAATGCTCAGATCCAACATACCTAGACATTAAAAGCTTTTCCCTAGTGACTGCAAGAATATGAAGGAAGTGAAAACAAGAAGGAAAGGAGATAAAACATCTTGAAAATGCTGTGCTATTCTTGACACACAACGCTAGAATTCAGGGCCACTGAAAAGAATTCTTTTCTATTCCTTCATGGAGGACTGCAGCTTTCCTCATGAGCATCACATTACAGGGAAGTAGCTACGTAGTTTGCTGGATCAAGGAGAGAGTAGCTTAACAAAGATCCAGAGGCAAAGCCTGAACGTGGATTAGACCCTCATGTGACAGCAAACACTGATCATCAGTCAGAGTGGATCAAAGGGGTCTGCAGCAAACTCCTTTAATTTTACCTAGTATATTCCATGATCTTTGCTCTGTCCAAGGATTGTGGATTGCAATAGCTTTGTAACACAGCTGACGTTTCCCATCAGCAGGCAAGCCCTCGGGTAGGGGCAGAGAAGATTGAGCTGTCTAGATTTTATTTATTATCTCCTCCCTGGCTAGCCAGACAGTTTACTAGTCAAAACTTGCTGGAACTGACTTTTAGGTTTTGATGGTCAATCTCCTGCGAGTTAAGGTGTCTGCATATTAGCTGCTCTTTATTAGGCTTTTGTTGCCTTTCAGTGTATTTCTGTTACCTTGCCATATTTGGAATAATGAATACTATCATACTACTGAACACTGATATTATCATGTGAAATGATGTCTTACTAGCCTCTACTCCCATGCTACTGTCGTACATAATAGCATGATCTCACCTTTCCATTGCTTTCTGTTTCTACAGTCCAGACACAGAGGAAGTTTTACAAATCAATTAAAAGGCACACACTGTTTACAGGATTTGCCTGTGCCACACTGAAATGCAGTCACCCTTGAAGTGTAAGTCAGCTGCCTGAAGGGAGGGAACTGGTAACATGGACATCTTAACATAGAAAGTGGAGAAAACCTTGTCTAATTGAAATTAGAGGGGAGAATTTGGGTAGGAAATGTAATTATCATACTGGAATTTGGCAATGGCACCTGGATTGACATTCTTCTTTCATAAGGAATCAGGGATTTTTGATGGCTGCTGGCAAGAAAAATCTTGGGTTTGCCTTTTTCCAAAGCAGCTAACACTTTCATTGCAAGACTGATCCAGTATTGTCAGAAAGACTTTTTTCTCCAAACTAAAATTTACATGTAAATAGAAAAACAAAACAACTGAGGTTTTTGTATTAAAATACAAATTGGAAAAAATAAGTCTCTGTAATTCTATCAAAACCATTGTTCAAAAATCTACAAGCCTTCTATCATTTGTTTTTTACTTTGCTTTTTCATAAAATAGTTTAGAACAATTCTTTCTAGAAAAATGTTCTAGTAAAAAAATATTTTTCACTAAGATTCTTCTAAAAAACTTGTGAGATTTGATTGTCTTTAACAGAGGTCAACACTTAAAGTTGAAGAAATTTATATATTTCTTATATATTACAAGAAAAGAGCCACCACCTGGTCCCCGAGCCTCCCTTTCTATGACATCTGGACAGCTCCTGAAAGTTCCCTTTCCACTCAGCAGATTGCTTCATGACTCTAAACTTCTTTAATATGAAACTTTTATTTCTCCAGAAAACTACTGTTATATAAGAAGATGACTTGGACATTTCCAGTAAGAATGGCCAAGTTAATGATAAAAATGTGGGAAAATCTGACTCAGTTGACTCTGACAGGGTCAGATAAGAGCAAATATAACCCCCAAATCAGGTAGTGAAAGGTTGTGGTTGATGGGGAGAGGAGGTGTACAGCAGGGGATGGGAGGGATGGAGCTACCACTATGCTGACAGAGATCACCCTGTTTTCAATTGCTGTGGAACTGGACCCTGACTGAGGATAGCCCAGGCTACCTGAGCGACCTGGACCCTGACCCAGGGTAAATAATCACCTCAGGAAGACAGGGATCTCATTTAGTGTCTTATAAAAAACTAAGTCATACACTTGATACAGCACAGTTAATAACATACGAAAGATATTAAACATATGAAAGATTGAATATATATTAATCATGTAAAAATACAGAATTAATTATAAGGGCCTTTTAATTGTTGCCACTGTTACATTTATGTTTACGTACGTAAACCTGGTGCTCTAACTTTTTGTTATATTAACATGGAAATTTAATATAAAGGACTTCAAGTTTACACAGAAATTTTGGTTTCTGAAACTTACAAAACCACGATGTCTTATCATTTCATGATGTCAGACTGATATAAATGAATATGACTCAACTTTTAGCATCAGTTTTTTCCACTAAAGTTCAAGACAACAAGAGTCGGGCAGGACAGCTTTGGGCTCAAGGACAGGCATTACATTCTGTTCTGCATTGCTCAGGGATGTATGGATCCCGATGTATGGCTGAAAGAACAAGGACCTTGTCTTTTAGTGCCATATGTAAAATGTCATTATTCGCTTTGGAAAAAACATCAGTTATGTAAAGTAGAGAGCATTTTTATTTGTGAATTTTCTTTGGTTTGAACATCCCACTAATATTGGTGTTACCCCAGTACTACATTAGTGTGACAATGAGAGAATGAAACTCAACACCATCACAGAATCAGGATTATCTGTCTAGTTTTCTCTTCTAAACTGAGATAAAAATAGTAACACTTATAAGCTCTGACCACTCAAATATCTTTACGTTACTATCTTTATACCTGCTATTAAATGTATTGGGACCCACATACTTTTTAATGTGAGTATACAAAACTGATCTTTTCTAATCAAAATACTTTAGGCATGTTTCTTTCCTATGCCCATGTCACAGATGAGACACCTGAAGTTAACTGAATTACCAGAAGGCAACTAAATAGTCAGAGGGATGCAGAAGCTTAGGATGCTGATGAAAATACTGTTCCTAGGTATATACCTCATTTCTGCCGCATAGAGGCTCAGCTGCCTATGGATCAGCCCCTGACTTACCATAGTTTCAGAACACCTTGCTACAAACTGCGATCTAGGAGGTGATCTGAGAGTGGCTTTGCAGTTCTGACTAATGAAGCTGAGCTTGATGTGCATCTGTTCTTTGTAGAGGTTCAGCACAGTTGCTTGTGCAGCTTGTGAAGCAGTAGCTGTACTGCTGCAATTTACAATCCAACACGCTGAAGATAAATAGCATAGACTGTGGTGTTCTATAACATGGCAAGCTGTAAAATATAGAAAAATATGTCCAAAAATATGCAAAAAGTCAGTAACTGCTGCGTGAATGGCTGCAGCATCCCTGAAGACCAGCAAGGTGGAGAGTATGGGTGTGAACAACTGCAATCATCCAAAGCAAAGTGTCCCTGCTTGTGAATCTGAGCTGTCAGTCATCCTCTGAGTAGAGATAGTAGCAGATACACAGGTCCAGAGATCTTGTGAGCCAGCTGAATCTAGACTGGACCAGATCATTAAACCAAGTCCTGAGGCAAAGCAAAGAACAGAACCAGGTAATTATCTTCTCATTTTATGCCCATACGCACTAGTTCACATGTAAAAACTAGTGATCACCACAGTGAAAAAGGAAAGCTGTATTTAAAGTATCTACTTAACTCCTCTGGCAACCTGAAACTTTAAACTCTCAAAAGCTCCAACCATTTTGTCCAGCCTGGTTAGGATTCTGACAAAAGATTTTTCAGCTGATTCTCTTAATTTGCATCCTAAATTGACACAAAGGGAAGAGCCAGCTTCATTGCTAGCCTGACTAAAACTACTGTTGAAGCAATCTCTTCCCAGCAGCAATTATTCACTGCAACAGACATGTTTTTGCTTACAACCTAAGATCCACCAACCCTGCCCCAAGGGGAGAATAGCTACCCCACCTGTCAGCATGCAAGTATGTTTGGTATGTTCAGTCACATCCACTAGAAAGCTTGTGATCCCACTAACAAAAAGATGGTTTCTTATTACTTTGAGGCACATTTTCAGGAGACCAAAACAGTGGACCAAAGAGATACTCTAAAACTGGGAAAACAAACTTGCAAGATTTTACACTTCTACAAAAGATACAGGGACCCCCTAAAAAACCCCTAACCTTTTTTGAGCTTCTGGAACCCAGTGCAGCCTCAGGCTGTTAACTCAGTCTCATCCAAAATTGCTTTTGGGTGACACAAGCTTCATGTTTTTAGTCATTTCATAACATTCTGAAATCATCTCTCATAAATCCAGAATCATTAAATCATTTCAAAAGTATTATTTATGCTAAGTTAAAGAATATTTCTGTTGTCATTGCTTTGTTCTTCTTATTTCTTGATATTCCAGGCTGATAGGCTGGGATATACCCACAAGGTAGGAAATGCTAGGACAGTCTGCCATCCAAGATCTAGGAAACAAAATTATTAAATATCCAGACTCTCATGAAATTGTGGGGTGTAAATGGAATCATGGAACAGAAAACTGTTCAATAGTCTTATCTACAGAGTGGTGTTACCAAGGTTTTGCATCCATCTAATTTGGGCAATGCAAGAGTTCACCCACTGGAACTATGTGGTCTGGAATAGCAAACAAATGAGCTTGTGCCCTTTTTTTTATTTAGCGATGTTAAATTTCCCTTTTACAAATATTTTTCTTATTTGCCATTTAATCCCAGTAAAACTGCATGTCATCTCCATTCTTCTCCCTTTCTTCCCCAATAAAGATGAGGGGCTACAGCAGCGGGGTTAAGATAATGAATGCTGTGACTGCAACCATGAGTGTTATTCTTAATATAATATAGTAATCCTGCCTCCCAGCTATGGCAAAGCTTGGTTAGTGTATACATGTAGCCTTCACTATCAAAAGAATACAATGTACCTTAGCTTTATCATACATATTTTTGATCCTACCCTGGAGACCTAAAAAGCAAGTTCTTTTAAAAGGCATAAAATTACATTCTTAAAG
>VYZV01016863.1:1252-16888 GCA_013401275.1 Pandion haliaetus | reverse complement strand
TAGATTCAACTTCCACATCCTTTAAGCTCCGTCTCTCTGCTGATGGTGATTTTCAAATCAAAGGGAGAGTTCAGACAGATTTTTTTCCTCCAGCAAGAACACTTAAGGATAAGTAATATCTATGAAAAATTTTTAGTGACACAAACTAGACTGTAATTTACTTCCTGCTTTAAGACTGACTGACAAATTTCCAATTAGAGAAACTTTCTCACTAGCAATGATTTGTTCTTACGCCTCCTGCCTTTCAAACTGGTGAACTGTTATTTGTGGTGATTAAGCACTTGCTTAAACTTGTGAATGGAATAGGTATAACTTTGAAGGTCACTGTAAAGAAAAAACCTGTGGAACTACACCTGAAAATGTGTACTGTCTATTTGCGATTATACCAAGAAAACGAACAGAATATATCTGTAAGAAAAGCAGGCAAGTAATGTTCCAGTTCTGCTTCTTTTACTAGAATTACCTGACTGATCATCTTGATGTCAATTTACCAGTTACATTTATGACTGACCACTCTTGAAATATTTGCTGCTTTCTAGTGGCTTCCATAGAAACAATAAAGCACATTTCTACACTGAAAAAATGCAAAACCAAAAATTTACTTTTCAAATGCTTAAAGGAAGGGACTGTCTTGATATTCTGTGTTTTCTGTAGCAAAGTCTGTGTAAAGACTTCCCTGCCCCCATCCTGCGGTTTGGTACAATAATTCATACAACCGCTTGTGGGGTTGCATGGTGAAACATACCAAATAACTGATCTGTATTAAAAATAACCTTTTTTTTAGGATGTTAAGGTTTAAGATAACCCTAAGAAAAAAGGGTTATTTTTAACACAGATAATTTCCCTGATTGATTAACCATGTAGGCTCACAAACAGTTGTACTATCACCACCAAGGACCATGCATGAGGATAGAGGTACAAGGTGAGCAAACTTTGTAAACTTTGTCACTGAGAGAAAATACTGTGCACCCACAGTCCAAATTCCTGTTTTCTTAAACATTTCTGCAGACTGACAGTGCACAATCAGCTCTTGCTTTGGCAATAAGCAGAACACTACCAAAACTAATCAGAACGCATGCAAAAACAAATATATACACCAGTCATACACATATTATGTTTTAAATTCAATCTTTCAAAAATGCTGTTAAAATCAGTCAGAGGTTCTGCTAACACCTTTCTTTTTTGCCCCCACCTCAGCCTTACATTTACAGGCCTCAGTCAAGTTGGTCCTCCACAGTCATTTTCACCTGTCATCCCAATATTTCCAGCTAGACACCTGTTTTTGCTGCTTGTTTATTTATTTATGCCAAAACCTGCCTTTCACGCTATCCCTTAAACCTAGAAAACCTGCTCAGATTAATTAGTATTCAACTTAAAATCCAACCTGAAGACATGTTTTTACTTTGATGATTACAGTAAACTGCCAGTTAACAGTAGAGAGGAAGACTGCATGCAGGGAATTTTGATACCATAAACATTGTTTACTTCCAGCTTCAGGAATTCTACTAAGTATGGAAATAACTAGACTTGTTGCTCTGTGTTGTTTCTTATTTCTTCCATTAAATTAGTTTGCTACAGCTATTGCAATATACTAAATGAAATAAATCTCTCTGTACTGTATTAAGAACGTGAGACAGAAAGCTGGCTATTGCTGTATCTCTTCTGTTTGATACTGTGGTTTTATTAAGTAATATCCATGTGCCAGGAGCAAAGTTGCCTAATTTACATTTATACTCATGGTAGTGCTGTGCAGAATTCACCTTTTTTTAAAAAAAAAATTTTAGATCCATACTGATTTTAACTAAATTTAGAAGCAATGTTCTTCTTTCCTTAAAGCTGTTATTGAGATATAGTGAATTTTACTTTTATCTGCCTTACTTTGGGAAAGGAGTTGAAGGAGCAAAGCCAGCTCTCTTACTTCAATCTTCACTCCATATCCCAAAGGAAAAATTCAGTCATCTGTAAAAAAGGAAAGGAAATGTAATAGACCAAACTCTATCAGATCAAATAAGCTTCACCATAATAGACTAATCTGATTCTATATTAATCTGTACAAGAAAGAAAATCACCAATCCCAGAATTTTATAAGCAGAAGCTCAGTTTATTCCTGATTTCTAATGTATTTTCTGTGCATATACATACACACACACTGGGAAAGGGCTGTTCCTTGTCCTGTGAATGTATGCCATTTTTGCATATGTTCAGGGGTATCTATAGACCTGCAGCGTCTAGCATGTTAGCAAATTAAAACTCTTCTGAACAATTCTTTTAGCACTACTATGTTAATGATTAACAATGGAAGCATTACCTATGTACACTGGCTGAGAAAACACTGGCCAAGAAGAGAAGGTAACTCTTCACGGCTTGTTATGTGAATAATACCTTGATAAATAGCTCGTTAAGAGATTCTTTGGAATTCCTGTCTTAGTATGCCAGGGATGTACAGGGTCAATAGACATGAAAGCTTCCATAACTTTTCCAAAAGTACTTATGTTTTGGTCTACTCAACAATAGGTTGAGACATAGTTTACAGATAACAAACTTTATTATTGCAGTAGTAGCTCACACAGTGTTAAAGGACGATTCACAGACAGTCACAAAGCAGATTCATTTTGTAGTTAGAAAGACTATTCAATTTGTGCATGATGTCATGCATTTATGAGGACAAAAAGCAAGAAAATAGACATACAAAATACTGACCGGAATTAATCAGCTCTGTGTTACAGTATAGCCTCTGTTGTCAAATACTATGTGAGCCTGCTTTCGTTTGCAAGTTCAAGTTGGCAGAAAGAAAATTCATGGGATAGTTTACAGAACACAGGCTTAGCAGGACTTGTATTAATGCCTCACTGATACAATAGCTCAAACCCATCATTTTGATCCCTCTTCCAATATTTTATATTGTGAGCTTCCTTCTTTTAGCACCAATATGACAAAGGTGCTGTAAAACCTCTCAAAGGGAGGACTTGAATGACTGGAAGATGTGGCTAAGGAAACAAGGCTAAGAGGAAACAAGAGGATGGATGTAGAAGAAAAAAAGTTTAAAAATCATTATGTATGATATAACTGTCAGGAGAGATATTCAAAGAGAACACACTGATACAAAGAACAAGTACACCAAAAGTATAAGTGGAGTAGCATGATGTACATAAGAAAGACAATCTAATGGGAAAAATGCTGCCGTAGAATCAGAGTGTCTTGATTCTATTTCCAAATTACCTACCACGGTTCTAAAAAATCCTAAAGAGGTTACTTAATCTACTACATTTTCTGTCCATAAAGTCAGAAAGAATGCTTATCTGATAGGCAACACGGGAATATAAACATCTGCAAGTAATCTTCAGACCTATTAAGTTTCATGCACTGGAAATGAGATTTACACAATTGCTTCCAAACACATTTTCTCATACAGCTAGCCCTCTACACATTTGCTGAGCAGTGCTCCAGCTTCCCTTTTCTTCCCTCATCTCACTGGAAGACAGACACCTCTCAGTCACAGTCCTAACCTGAAACCCTCCAGCCTACAGTCCCAGCACTTTCCCATAACTCCTGAATTGAGGCACCTGTGCTATGTGATCTACGGCATGAGGACATGCCGCTGTTCGAGGGGGTCTCCTGTTTATGGAGCTACAGATGTAAGATGATACAGAACTGGAGAAATTCAAATCCCTAGGCTGATGGAAGCGTCTTCTGAACCAAATATCTGGCTAGATCCGTAACACCAGGAAAAGGTAAAATCTCTGACTCAGCCTGTTTGACAGGGGTTAAACAAATGTGTGAACGAATTTGGCTTGATAAAAAGTGTTGTCTCTTACTTTTCCTGAGGCTTTTTTCCTATTTGCTAGCGAAGTCTTGCTCTGCTACAACCTCCTGTGTTTTTTTTCTGGGCAAAAAAGACTGAAATAGAAAAAAATACATAATTGGAAAAAAACCCCAAATTAAATGTTATACAGAAAGTAAGCAATTGGAGAGAGAACTATGTTGTCCAATAGCAAACAGCATTCATAGCAGAAAATTCAAACAGATGTAGCCAAAGCAACTACAGAAGAATGCAAACACAATGATATAGCTAGAAGAGGAGTAATAATGAGAACAAAAGATATGTTGTTAACACAAGTGATGGAGTGGGAAAAATTATAAACAAAGTCACACACTGAAAGAAAATATCAAAGTAAGTATTGAGTGAATGAGTTCAATAAAAATTAAAAAACCCCGTCCCACTCCTGGAAATGTAAACAAAAGGAGTACTGAGAGGAGAAAATGTCACCAGAAAGATGAGAGAGATGCCAAACAGAAAATTAACAATGGAAAAAAGGAATTGGGGGCCACAGAATATTTTTCAGCTTGCTCTGGAGGTTGGATTTGGAATAAGGAAGATGAAGGTGCAGTATTTATACCACATAAAGTTAAACCTTTAGTTTAAGAAGATAAATTGGGAAGGTAATCTCCTTATTTTTTAATATAGTTGATAGATGAGTAAGATCTTCCTCTAAATTCCTTCAGGAGCAACTTCTTTCTACAGGTTAAACAGGGGAGTCCAGAGGGTGACAAGTGGTTGAGCCAAATTAACCGTTCTTGGAGGGCAGGTATCCAGTACTGTCCCCCCTTTTCAGCTGCTTCTTCTTTTCTCCCACATCTTTCTTGTGTTGCTGCTGGAGTTTATCTGATCTCAAGGTCAGGCAACAAAACTCATTAACCTGGCAAAAATGTACACCTTTGGAAGGTGGACAAGGGTAATTTCTTGCTGTTTTAAAAGGCTGAACAACCTGCAGTCAGATGAGTTCCACAGGTAGCTCAAGGTAAGCTGTGGGATCACATAGCCAAGAGCAGAGAGGGTTACAGGAAAAGGGCTGATGGAAAAGAGAAGTCCTTTTTGGCAGTATCAAGCTTTTAATTTAATTTAAGACATCTCCTGAAGTCATAGGGAGCCAGTTTTGTAACTTAACCACCTTAGTTAAATACCTTAAGTTAGATGGAGAGAACTGTGCCACTGCCATCATTTATGTACATAGAGGAGGGGCTATTAGTATCCTTAAGCACTTTTCAAACTTAAATCTTCAGATTCTCATGTCTTTTCTATTCATGTTAACCAAATCATGCCCCCCAAGTTTAAGTAGAATTAGTTATGTTCTCAGCTGCCAACCTCTCCTTTCCTATTTTGCTCCACAGCCCTGGTTTTTTTAGTATACTAGTTGAAGTATTATTCGCTTTCAGGAGGAAGCTAGCATTAGATTTACACACTTGTGGTTTTTATTCCAAATCTCATTATGCCTGTTGGGTTTTATTTTTAGCCTCAAAACCTTGTGTTATGCAAATAGATCAGAATCTGCATTTTCAAATTTTCACTTCTCAGTGGTGTTCAGTGTTTTCTTATTTATAGAGACTTTGGTTATATATTAAAAATTTCCCTGCTTCTTTGATGTACCTTATATATATTTTGATATACCTTAGTCGGGAAGGCTTTGTATGGTATTCAGACTAAATTTAGCCAATTTAATAGTAATTCTTTTCTGTTTCTACTATCTTGTCTGGTTGCACCTATTAAATGAGGTTTGAGCAAAAGGTGAAACAAGGATTCTACTGCCTATAGGTACAGATGTACAAACAAGCTACTACAGGGCATGCTAGGGTGTGAACACATTACATGCTCTGCAGAAGCTGTCTGCAACCTGTTCTTTCTCTAGTTTATTACGTGCTATTGCTACACAAAAGAGGACTTTATGATACTTTGTTAGCCAACAGAAACTTGTGTACTATACATATATATTCAAGCTAGGTGACTATGCTGGGCCCTTCTTTCTTAATATACAAATTTTTTTCCTTCTGGGAGTTACAACTTTTAAATATCTTTAGACAGTAGATGCACCTTATATTTCAAGCACATATGCACATGGCAATAGACTACACATGTGAAGAAACTGTTGTAGATATCAGAAATATCATCAGACAGAGTAAAATACATCTTAGGACATTCTTCCAAAAGAAAAAAAATCCTTGGAACTAGCTTTCTGTTTAGGAAGATTTTTATAAACTGGTTCTTCTGAAAATCTAAATATTCAGCACATACTTAATTTTAAGCTTGGGAGTGGTCATAATAAAGCAAATGAGAGTAAATAATACACACAAGAGTTATGCAGGAAGAAACTCCTTGCACAATTGGGGATTTTCCTTGCTTTTATAACATATGTATTTGATTGACTTACAACTTTAGTGAATACAATTTATTTATCCTGTGAAAAAACATGACACTGTATATACGCAATCTCTCCCTATATATAACAGTGTATGTGCATGCATAAAGACGTGCACACAAACACAAACTCTTACTGTATACTGATTGTTTCCTTGTGCTGATTGAGCAAAAGGCAAAATGATGACTCATTAGCTCATTAAATCTTTTCTAAATATGTATCATCTTCTCCGTATTCTAGTGCATATGTGAATATTGTAGGTTATAAAAGAAATAAATGCCAGAGGCAATGAGATAGGTGTGTTACATAAAACTGAAAGCTAAGTGAAAGAGCTGTGTGTCATCTGCAGCATCCACCCAGTTCAACATACTGAGCAACAGGGTGAAAAATGGAGAGCTGCAAAGGCATGAATAATACGTCAGCAAAACCAGTTTCCTATTAGATTGTTTTTACTAAATGCAATGATTCACAATGGGCAGTCCGACTTGGAGACAACATTTAAACTCCTGAAGAAAGCTGTCCATGATAAATACCTGAAACTAAGGTAATACCTGAGATAAATACATCGTAGGCTGAGAAGGAAATCCATTTTAGATGGATGTATGAGAGATGCAGCCTTCATCTTCTTTGGCTTCTCTGAAGTGTAAGTTGCCCCAAATTAAACTCATCTACAAAAAATCTGTCCTGTACCATTGTGCTCATTACACCTAAACGGATAATATACAACCAACTTGAAACATTATTTTAGAGGTCTGATGTTAAAACAACAAATCATGACACAGAATACCAGAAAACATACTTTCAGAAAGTAAAAATCAGGGACGATACAACAGAGGTCTTGAATATATGAATAATTTAAAAAATTAAAGCTTGTATTATCGATGAAAAATGCTAGGTTTCAGAGTGCATTTCTAATTTGTTGCAAGTCTGAGTCTACAAAGTTTTTTTGGCTCTATTCTGAAACTAGAGTAAAAAACATTGCTTTTGTTCTGTGGGCTTCTAAGGTATCTTAATGTAGCCTCTGGGCTCATTTCTAAAAGGAGGGATTATATGTGATGGACATAAACAACTATTTATGCATGACCTTCTCTGTAAATGTAAGAAGTAACAACCTGGGATTCCACTCTGACCTCTGAGATGTTGAAATCAAATACCTAAAGAGTAGGTGTTCATTCTGAAGACTGTTATTTTTTAGTTTCTGCAAAATGATTTTTCCAGATAAAAATTGCTATTTGAGATTGCTTGGTGACTGACTATATATATTCCTTGCTTTTGTTTAAAAATTTTTTAGAGCCTTTTACAATCAAAAGTTAAAACTTCTGCTTTAATTAAGATGTGGGAAGCTTTTTCTATAAAGGCCATTATTTATATACTTAATATATACTTCATGTATATAACTCTTTGTTCATTCTAACTATACCCTGAGAAAATGTTCCTTTTTAATTTTTAATGTATTATTTTAATGTAATTTTCTTTGTTATTATTTCTCCCTTATTCTCAATCCAGGAAGTCACTTGCAAAACCCTACAAAGTTTAATCCGTACTAGTTTAAGAATTCTACCTTCCTGAAATACCAATTCTATAAAAAGCCAGCAAAGTGTTTTAATTATAAAATTTTTGAAGTATTTTGCTTACCTGTGCTGTGTGTTGACAATTTTGTTAGCTCTATATTTAACTATGGTAATATATTATTACACTTTTCTAACTCTAACCCTGACACTTGTTGTGTAGCCTTGGGTACCTCCCTTCACCTTCCATTTTCCTACCTGTAAACTGGGAGTAATAATAGCAGAGACTAGTATCACAAATGGCACAGCCTCTGTCAGCTGTGCAGAGGGTTTTTGCTTGCATGCAGGTCATCAAGGCAGCATCTGTAATCCATTCTGACCTTTGGCTTGCATTTTGAGGCATGATAGAATTTCTACAGAAATGTTTTATATTAAATACAAAACTGAACTCTTTGTCCAGAATCATCAACCATGTAAAGTTTCTAGGAATGTGAATTCTGCTCAGAAAAAAGACAAACAAGAATCTTCTTCTGAGATACATGCAATGTCGGGGCATTAAAAGGAGTGCCCTCCTGACCCCTAGCTTATATCCTGAGGCAGTAGATAGGGTTACTTCATATCATTGCCTTAGCTTGTATAACTGGTCATAAAATTAAAGCGTTTTAAAATTCCTGCACACTACTTATTTCCATGAACACCTGCAGCCCTGATTTCCATAGGCCAGTTATAAACTTAGTAAAGAAGTATTTCTTTACTTCCACTGCCTTTCTTACTATGGCACCCCCCCCTATTTTCTTGTTGATTGAATGGAGTCTCCTCAATTCTGTTAACCACTGCAAAGAGGCAATTTTCCATCTCCTGAGCCTCTTTTTATACAGGTTAAAAACCTTCTTTCTTAAAGAAAAAATATTTTTGTGTTGTATTGGTTTATTTGCTATCATGTAAACATCAATTACACATCCAGAGTTAGTGTTTAAACAACAGATTGTATAGATAGATAATTAACTGTTCAAAGCAGGTCATGATGTTACAGAAAAAGAGATAAATCCTTAGGGTTTTTTGCCTTTGGATTTTTTAGTAATTACTATTCCTTTACTACAGCTCTCTGAAGAATTGAATAAACTATAACATTAATCAAAATAAGGGAAGGTGCTAGCTTAAAAGGCTAATCTTTATCTTCTGATTCAGACAAATCAAATTGGGTTTCCCTTTTTTTTGTGGTCCACTTCACAGACAAATACTGATCTGAGGCATGTTGCCACATTACAGTTACAGCCTATACCAGGGATCAGACACACCATCGTACTTCTCCTTAAATAGGAATGATGGTGAGCTTCTTTGTATGTGGAAAGGGGAAGAAGTAGAAAGAAAAGAAAGTGGTTTTGGCTAAAGCAGCTAAGGTGAAAAGTAAGCCTATGTTTACACTTAGCACTTACCCAAGCTCATCAATGCCACACTATGTGCATTTAATTTTGCCCATAAATGCAGAAGACAAGAAGGGATTTCCTTGGCATACAAAAAGTAATGGCAAGGTGGGTCATTTGGGGGTGTATCTATTCACCATTGTCTCACAATGCTACTCTAAAATGTTGAAAAAGAGCTAGAAAGGAGTACACCTGAAATCAAACTCACTGCTGCAGAGCTGGGAGGTCTGGCACAGGGTAAAGCCACATGGGCAGCTCCCTGGCCTGGGGCAGCAGGGTCCCAGCTCCTTCAGAAATGGTGTTTCCAAGCTGTTGTAAACATTTAGGAACTAAGCAACTATAATAGCAGCTGAAGCACAGAAAGGGGCGTTATCTCCCCTAATGTAAGGAGGAATGTGTGTGTAAGGAAAGTGTAAACAGACCATGCTGTCAGGTCAACTCAGGCTAGAGGCCTGCTCACCTCCTGCAGCTCCCTCACCTATTGGTAAAAATAGTGGGTTCTTGAACAGTTTCATTCCCTTTGATATCGCTTAATACTTGTGGAGAACATTAAAATAACATCACTACTACTCTGTGAAACAATCAGTGTGCCTAAAACTATCTATGCGTGTAAAATTATGTAGCAGCAAGGAAATGAGTATTTAATAGCTAATGCAATATAAATTTGATGCTTGGGAAATGCATTATTATGTTTATAAACACATACCAGGCTTTTTTTTTTTTTGCTATTGTGTTCAGGATGCTAAATATTTAACTTTATTCAACAATGGCATTCATCTAAATGAAATGAAAGATCGTATCACACGGCCAAACCGACAGTTACATTGGGCTATTTAATCATCTGGTTAACTCCAGTCAAAGTTCAGTGATCCAAAGCAGGTGAAACTCTCAGTATAGTTTGTGATAACATCTTTGTGATCAGTGCATGCTTTCCTAGCTCCTTCACTTATAGCATTTCCATGTATTTCCAGTGGTAAAAAAAGTTAAGACTTAATTTTCTATATTTCAGAGGAAGCAAAATACCTTCCAGTGTTTCAAACACAGAGAAACTGTGATAAGACTTGAAAACTTAAGGAAAGAAAAAGGGTTAAATGTAGGAAAAAGACTTTGAAGTTCTTATATTAAAATTGTTCTTCAGATGTAATACTAAATTTACAAGGAATGTGAATATGAGTGAAAAAGTGGCAACTTTAAAATGTCAAAAAGCAAAAACAACATTATCTTTTCTTTAAGGCTCCCCCTCTTTATACAAAGTTGCCCAACTGAAGTCATTACATAAAATGGCAATTGAGGCTTGTGGGCATTATTCCATGAATAATTTACATTATCCTCTTCTTGTTCTTTGGTGTTTCCATTGCTGCTGAGAATCTATCAGGTCCCTGAGTGCACTAATAACCCCTAATGACCCTGATTAGCTCCAGCTAAGGTCTCCACTCCACAGACACTGCCTATAGGTCCTGGAATCCATATAAACTCAGGCCTGGACTTTCAGCCCATACCTGAACTTTCAGCCCATACCTGAGCTATGTTGTTGGAGTGCCTGTTTTGAGTTCTACCGCAGCCATGCTTGTGCTTGTCCCTGTACCTTGTTGATACAGGCCCTGACCTATGGACTGACTTCCTGGCTTGACCTCAGCCCCGTCTAACCTCTGTGGTCCTGCTTGGTCATCATTGGGCTGTATCTGATGCTGGTTATTCTCAAGGGACCTGATCTTGATTCTGACCCTGACATACGGATTGACTTCCTGGCTTGACCCTTGGACCAGCCCTGTCTGCATAACAACAAACAACAGGAGCCCTGAGTGAACCCACAGAAAAAAATCTTCAATTTTCATGTTATTTTAGTCATCGCAGAGCAAACTAAGGTGTGTAATGTAAAATGGCTGGTTTTTAGTGCAATGTGCAATACGAGTCTTGGGGCAGAATGGGTATTTAAGGAAAGACATGGGTAGAACCCTTCAATGCATGAGCTCTTCTTCCTAGAAGTCCTTACAAGAAGTTCTTCAACAAAATCAGTTTCTTCTGATTCTGATATTTTTAAAAGTAGGATTAATCAATTAGTGTAATGCTATTCAATGTGACAAATGTAAGAGGATTAAGCCAAGCCTTGTTCATAGTTAGACTCTAAAAGCACTATGTACAGAAACTAAACATTGCAATAGAGAAAAAGGGAATCTGGAATCAAATCTCTGATTCTGTTTTCTGCTTTACTCTTAATACTTCTCCTTTTTTCTTAAAGGCAAAGATTTTGTGATCTTCTTATCATGGACATCTTTAAGACTGCAAAAACTATTCCTAATTTTATCACAATGAAGTCAAGACCTTTTGAAACTTTTTGAGAGCACCTCAAAACTACCAAGAGCCTAGAAATCAATACCAGCACCTGGGATGAGATGTGAGCTACTCAAGTTCAAGTCAGGGTCTACCTCAGCATGCTTATTGATGGTTTTGTTGGTGAAATAAAAAAGTTGTTTTCAGCATAGGCTGAACCAACTAGATCACTCTGAAATGAATAGGACTTGGATGCTTAATACACTGTTGTGTTTTTTTGTGAACCCTTCTGTCTCAATGACCTCAATCTTAAAATATGGTTCACAACTGAAACAATGGACAAAGTACCTCACCAGTTGTTTCAGTGACTTTAAGATTATTATAATTAGTTAGGCCTAACTTTTTAAAATGGAAGAGCCACATGGTGGCAGGAGAGAACAAGGCATGTAAAAAACCTGCTCTGCTAAAAGCTTCCTTCGATTTTAACTACATAATGCCCCCTTCTGCAGTGCAGCTGAAGGTTCGTGGCTACATTTTTAACTCTAATGGACACAAACGTAGTTCATTAGTTACAATGTTTAAAAAAATGTCCATGACTTCTAAGTTTCCAATACAACTCACCAAGTTCAGTAGGGAATTATACAGCGAATGTTAATGTTACAATAACTGTTAAAGTTATGTAGTACAGTTAAGATGTGGAATCTGCAACATGTTTTTAGATAGGCTACACTGCCACATCTTACCACAATATGAGGTGTCAATGACTAGAAGTGATCTTCACATAGCTATTTTCACTTTTATGTGACTCTACCAGGTTAATGACAGGTGTTTCAAATTCATAATTCTCTGAAATTGAAATATTTAGCTCCTCATTTTTTATGTAATGTACTACATTATGAACAGGTCTGCTATACAAAAATGAAGAGTCAGACTTTTAAGTTTAAAATCTACTAAGAGCAGTCCAAACTACTAATCCTCTGATTTAAGACCATCTGGGCATGCACTTCACTTTACGGACATTCATAATTAAAATACACTAGTGTTTCTAGATGTCTCAGTACAGTTAGCAGTTTTGTAGTTAATAGCCAATGGAAATAGTGACGTACTTTGTTGTACACACTGTTAGTACTTACACAGTTGCAGCCAAAACTGGAGTGTAGCCAGCTATCTTTGCAATCAAGATGCAGTTCAGGTAGCTGATTTCTATTAAATTAAGAATAAGTGGATTTTGCAGTTGTAGCAGATGCATAATCTTCCTAACTTAAGACTTGTGACTGTTTAACGTGTACTGGAAGACTTTATAGCATCTTTTCCATTAATTCCATCACTTAAATCACTGACTTCACACATTCCATAAAAACAATTTTCTTCTAATCTGAACCTTTTTTCAACTTAAGTGAATCTAGTTTAAAATGTTGAATCTTTACTAAGAACTACCAGTATGACTTTTAAAATCACTGATTTAATGGGGAAAAAAAGACATGAAGGAATCAAATAGCATACGATTCTATTATCTTCATACCTATCAGTGCAAGAATTTTCTCAGTACTGTAAACAATGTTATAAAGTTTCTGAAATCCTAGTGGCCATCATCATAGCTCTGGTTGCACCCAACTCTTAATGCTAACAGGAGCCGCATAAACTACTCACTCTCTCAGAGAACAGGGTTATGTGTCTCTAAACTGTGTTTTATTGGATTTTTTTCTTTAATCTATTAACAACCAGTGGAGATCTAGCTGAGGAGTTTTCTAACAAAGAACTCTTTTAGTAATTAACTGATCTGACAAGAAAGCATTTACAGAAACCTGAAAGTGCCTTGCAACAGAATAGTTCTCACTTCTCTCTCTGTTGTCTTGGTATACTCAGCTTTCGTAGCTGAACTTCTCAGTTTCATTCTAAGACCATATTCTTCTTGATAATCATAACTAACTGACTTATTTATCACTTGCTTTTCCACCCCAATCAAATATAAATTTTTCTTTACTCTTTCCTTTTCCCTATACATGCAGAAAAGGGAGTAAAACAAGAGTTATAGGATATAAAACCAGAGAAAAACTTCACCATTGTTAATATTCGCTAATTCTGCATCCTCTAAAATATTTATTAGGGATCAGACTCTTGNTGCAAATCTTTCTTTCAGTCCTGTTAATAGTAATCCTAAGAGTTCCATAACTGTAGTCTTAACTGTCTTTAAAAAGTCTCTTAACTTTTGCTCTACTTCTTCCTAGACAATCTTCTGCTGGTTTTGTTAAAGAAAAAAAATTCCTTAGCATAATGCAGTTGCCCTGTTTCTGCCTGCAAATAAGGATCTCTGTGTTACCTTGTGTTACCTCTTAAATTACAAGTTCCCTCTAAATATCCACAAAGCTCCACTGTTTTAATGCAGACCTCGGTAATAACTATTTTACCATGATGCTTACAGAACATTTTTGATGTCAGCAGGCAACAAAAGTTGTAAGATTGATATGTTTTCTTTGTGTTCTTCTTTATCCTTCTCGTATATTGGCTATGTATGTACTAAAAATACTTCAGGCTCTCCTTCAATCCTGTTAATACAGCATGAATTCACTTTATCCAGCATGATCCTACCACAGTAAATGTGATGAATTCCTGATGTATAACCATGGATGTTCACAGCAAGTTTCAGGCTGGGTAAGACTTTAATGTTAGAAGATTACTAATTTTTGCAAACATGAGAAATTCAAACCATCTGTTCACCTCCTAGTACTCAGTGTTCTAAGCAGTGTTGCATTGATTCCACATAATGTTCCCTGTACTTCAGTGTAATCTGAGGTGATTTGACTCAGGTGACTGAAGTGTCCCTCTCTTAGCTCAGCCTTCTTCCTTGCTGTGTCATGAGAAATAGCTGGACACCGAAACCACAGAGACAGACTTCATAAACAAGGACAGAAGAGTTAGGAAGTAAGAAAAATAAGAGGAACTCAAATGAGATGAAACACTATTTTTCTCAGAAGGGTCCGAGTGTCTCAAGAGTTATTAGTAAGACTGCTCCCACCTCCAAGTCACTGCTCTGAACTAGCTTGACCAATCAAGGAAAGGCTTTGCTTTCTATGAATCTTCTAGTNATAGAGTACATTAGCATAGGTAAAGTGGTAAATCTCGCTACATTGACAGGCCTGATGTATACCTGTTAAAGGAAAAAGCAGTCAACCATGTCATCGGTTTATACCTCTACACTGACTTTTATGGAGCCAGTTACATCATGGCTGTGTTGCCAAAAATATTAAACCAGTGGGTTTTTATCTGTGCACACCAATGTTTGCAAGAATTAACTCTATTTGCTCTGTAGAAAAGTGAAATTAGTTAAAGATGCTGTTTTAGCATCTTTTACCACTCCTCAAACAGCCTTCAAAAGAAACATAGTTCTTAGAAATGACTGACTACTGAAGGCAGCTGTCCAAGGCCATTAGAATGAATGTAGAGTGGACGGTTCTAGCTCCTTGATGGACTGCATGTTTTACAAGTACTTCAGTACTGCAGTTGAGTAAAAAGCAGTGGAGAAAATACTAGAACTGGATATTGAGGCAGAAAATCCATGCTATCTACTGCCAAAGCATAGAAGTAAAATATAACTTATGTGCTGCTTTTCGATCTGTTGACCATAAGAAACATCCTCATTGTTTAGTTAACTTAGTTTAGGTCTCTATACTAAGTACTGTAATTTCAGTGGAAGAGCAGCAGCTGGTAGTAAATGATTCTGAATCCTCAGAGTAACAGCTTTCAATTCAAAACTGCCTTAATTAATAATTTCATTCTTCCCTTGAATGCATTTACTGATCTGTGAATCTTACTAGTTCCCTTTCTAAGACTCCTGGATGCTGGGCAGGATGCAGCCTGAGCAGCAAAGTTCACTTGCCTGTGAGTGACAGGATAAAAAGAAAAGAAGAAAGGTCTGACTCACTATTCCTTACCCACAGATTTAAAAAACCAACCAAACAAAAACCAAACACGACTGCAGTAGGCAGTATTGCACAGACTATATATCAAGCCACTGATCGCTTTATAGTCTGTCCTGGGTTAGGCATAGCTGAGCATAAGGCACTTAACAAGCAGTCAGTGCTCCCAAAAGGTTTGTTGAACAGCAAATGGAACAAAAAAAGACTGCCTCATTCATGAGATAGATGATACACACAGAGCTGGTTAGGGGTTTAACCCCATTCCTAGTAAGACGACTGATTATACCTAGGTATAGGGCACAGACTGATAGAAAGGATAATTCCA
>VYZV01016861.1:2762-27533 GCA_013401275.1 Pandion haliaetus | reverse complement strand
CTCCATTCACCACAACCCTCTGGGCTTGTCCAGCCAGCCAGTTTTTTACCCAGCAAAGAGTACACTTGTCTAAGCCATGTGCTACCAGGTTCTCAAGCAGTATGCCATGAGAGACAGTGTCAAAGGCCTTACTGAAGTCCAGGTAGACAACATCCACAGCTTTCCCCTCATCCACTAGGTGGGTCACCTGGTCATAGAAGGAGATGAGGTTGGTCAAGCAGGACCCGCCTTCCATAAACCCATGCAGACGGGGCCTGATCACCTGGTTGTCGTGTACGTGTCGCATGATGGCACTCAAGATAATCTGCTCCATAACATTCCCCAGCACTGAGGTCAGACTGACAGGCCTGTAGTTCCCCAGATCTTCCTTCTGGCCGTTCTTGTAGATGGGCATCACATTTGGTAAGTTCCAGTCAACTGGGACCTCCCTGGCTAGCCAGAACTGCTGATTAATGATTAAAAGTGGCTGAAAGAAGAAACAGAAGAAACCTATTTGAAAATAAGGAAGCCTGAGGGGAAAGGTGGAAGGAGAGAGAAAATGAGGGAGAAACTGAAGTGTGTAACCTATTTGGGTTTTTTTTCCCCTCATATTGGTTCCTTTTCTTGCTACTCAGTGCTATATATAACTCTAAATAGACCTTTTATACTATAAAGAAATCCAGTAATGACTCCAGAATTGACAGGATGATGAAAAATATTTTGAAAGTATGACTAAGACTTATTTCATATGAAGATTTTTTTTATTTCATGCAGTTATTATTTTTAAAGGCTAGGAATGAAGTTTTTCCTCAGTGACTCCTTGGTGGGAAGCTGACTTTCCATTCAACAGTTTCTAATAAGATGGAGAGAGAGAATGACTCCTTTCTACAGAAGCAATATATTTTTTTAGCACAAATATAGCTGGAAGGTTGATTTACATGAGGACACATTGCGTGAGCCTGTAGTGGGATTTTTCTGTACCATTAGCTTTTAAACATATTTTTATTTTATTAAACATGCTTTTATTTTACTTCAGAGAGAAAACATTCATATGCCTTACTGTTCAAAATTAATTTTTGTGCAATACCGAGTATAACTCTGTGATCTTGCCATAATATGTTGACTGTGGAGAGGAGGAAAAACCTTTCTGTAATCTGCCCAGAGACTGTTTCTTCAGCAACCTCTAAACTTTCTTTTTGATGATACTTTTCAGATAGTTCGTGAACAAAACAAATCCTTCTTAATCTATTTTAATGGCATTTGCCTTAAATCCAATTTATTTATCAAATGGATTTGCTCCCTAAAAATCTTCCCAGAAAGATGTTGAAAGGGAATTCAGAAAACAACCTCTGAACACCACAATAACACATAATTATATTTTTTCTCAAGTGTAATTTAATGTTTACAGTTTTCAAGATTCTGTCAGCTTTGAAACTCCATAATTCAGAATGGCTTTTATGTCTCTAAGTAGTATAAAACTAAAGTCTTGAGCTTTAGAGCTGGTCTCCTTGAAATACCGGGTCAGTTCTCAGTACCTGAGACTTCCCATAGTTCTACCTGGATGTGAAAGCCAACCATGGTCTAAGTACTGAGCAGGGATCTGTTCTCTTTGGATTCCAGGGTAATCAAGTGCTGTCTTTAGGCACTTAATTAGATTCTTGTTTGTGAGCATGGGCTAACATAGCAAAGGACTATAACTGCAATATTTTGGAGGTGAGTTGAACTGCTTTCAGATAGCATTGTCCCTGTCTGTCTTCTGTCTCCTTACAGCCTAAGAGTAAGTTTGGCATGGGTGCTATGGAAAAACACTTGTGAAGAGAAAAATGTCACATTACTAAAAGCAGTGCAATAAGATGGAAGGTTTAAAATATGCTTTTCTGTTTGGTCTTCCTCCAAGACACTTTTTGGCCAAAAAAGAAACCCCAAAACAAATGTAGCTTCTAATACCAAGTAAGTAAAACTAATATCATATTAGGTGGAAAAGAAGCAACTGTTTTGGTGCAAGCAGCATATAAAGAGGTAGTGCTCTTTATTGCTGACACCTAGTGCTTTGCTCTAACAAGAAATTTTTTTTTTTAATGATGTGCAGCATCAAAGCAGAAATGAGGTGCAAGCAGACAGAGGGGAGATATATATACATTAGCACTGTGTTTGAAGCAGCATGCAAGTGTTTCCAGCTAAGACAGACTGAGCTTCTGTAATGTGCTTCTCAGAAGTGCAGCCCAGACTGCAGTGCTTGGTCATGGCCATGTTTTGCCTGACAGGTTCTAAGGTCTGCTTCAGAGAGGAGAGGCTGGTGGTACACCCTGACTCCAATTCAACCCTGATGCAGGACTGCTTTCTTTAAATTATGAAAAGAGGAACATTTAATCTTTCTCTTTAGACTTGAAAAGAGGTTCTTTTCTGTGGATCCTAGTGTGGCAGGTTTCAGCCTTGCTTGTCATGTTAAAAATCTCATTTCAGAAAAATGAGTCTAGTGTATGCCTTTTCTAGGGGATGCATCCCCGACTGTTGTTTGTCCAACTGTTTCTTATTGTCCTGGGAACAAAAATTTGGAGACCTAAGGCACAAACTATTATAATAGCCACATCTCTTCTGATTAGGTAATACCCACTGAAAATAAGTTCTTGAAGAAATGCAGAAGTGTTCATTTAGTCAGATGATAACTGTATTTGGGTCTGAGGAAAGCAGTAGCTCTGTTCAAGAAGTGTCTGATTTAAGAATGGTCAATACCTTAAGCACGGGATGGGATAGTCCTACAGAAAGCATCAACAGCAGAGCATTAAGGTCTGTGTTAATACCAAGAAGTAACGACATTCTGGTACCAATATCTTCCATGAAACAACTGTCACTCTTTTTCACTTGTACCAGATCACGCTGCTAATTCCCAGAATTAGAGCAGTATACAGAAACATGACTCCCCTAAACTTTACTGGTATGCCAGCAGGAACAAGAAAAGACAATTGTTCCCAGTTCAACAGACTTTTCAAGACAATGTATATTTTTTTCTTGGATTCTGTTTAAGAACTACCAGGCCCCATTCACAAAAATATCTTCTTTGATCCTGAGAAGATAGCCAAATCAAGCTATCTAAAGTCTCACTGATGTACAGAGAAAAATCAAGGTGCCAGAATCAAGGGCTAGATGATAGAAAAGACTGTACTACACAGCACAGGACAGATGTATTTGGACCTGCTTAGTTACAACAATTCAAACAGAAGATGCATCCTGATTATGTGTCCAATATTTCAGAAGATAAAGAGATTCACCCTCAGCCTGACCACTGGCAAATTCTGTTTTCATGTGCAAGGCTGGGGGTCGTCTTAAAGAACATTCTATTATCTCAGCCTAAGTCCAGTTGGCTTTCACAAATGTGAAATGCTGTTTTACATTCACCGTCACCACTAAGTATTTCACACATTTAGCATCTCCCTTATCTTCCTTCTCTGTAGCATGTGGGCTTCCTTTCTGTGGCAGTACACTTGACTAAAGTGTAAAGAACCATGTGGAAATCAGTCTAAAAAAAAATTGCTGGAGGCTTTTCACTTCCTTTGTGCAGACATGGCAGATCAGTTACCAAATGACAGATGATTACAATTGTTCTGACACTTCAATTCTTTACCTTTTCAGCTTCTTCCTCGGTAAGATGAATTATAGCCATTCATATAAAGACATATAGGAAATGTAGTTGTTCTAGTTACTGTGTCTACATGACACAATTTGCCATGCCAACACAAGGAAGAAGCCTCTAGACAATCCCTTTTTTCAGAAGGAGGTCTGTACCCTTGCTGACATAAAAAGATTGAGAAAGCTTGGTAGTGCTTACCACCATCATACCATCTGTTCAGACTCAGAGCTGGCTTTTGATTCAGTTTCACACATTTATCCAGCCAGTTTAAAGGACTTGAGGCTTGGGGTAGCATATTCTTGCAATGTGCAGCCAGAGGTTATATTGCCACTGTTCATGATACACCTGCGGAAAAGAAGTGCCTGTGACTGAATGGCTAATCAGGCTTTAAGCCTCAACTTTGTGTTAACTTGGTTCATGCTGCTGGATTTAGTGAATTATCAAAAGTATTCTTTATCTTACACAGACTATATGCACTTCAGCAAATATTTTCTTTCCAGGGAGTAGATTTATTCACTTCATATTATTCTTCGGAACATGATGAAATTGCACTTAGCTTTGATAGCATGAATTTACTGTGATTGCCTAATTTCCTTCTAGTGTATGGTAACAGGGCTTGCAGATAGCAGAGAAGTAATGTAAATTTAATAGTTTGATATTTGACCTGTCTCATATGGCATTCTGATAAGTAATCTAGGAAGTATAGCCTAAGCGAAACTACAGCTGAAAGGGACTGCAGGCACGCTGGAGAATAAGACTAGAATTCATAACGATTGCAACTAATTGAAAAAATGCCCCCCCCCAATAGGGTGCAGTTCAATACAGATGAATACAAAACAACACTCTTGGGAATAATCAATTGCTAAAATAAAAAATAACTGCTAACCAGTAGATTACTAGAAAAAGTTACTACATATCATCTACCTGGACTTATGTGAAGTGTTTGACACTGTCGCACACAACATCCTTGTCTCTAAACTGCAGAGACAGGGACTTGGTGGATTGACCACTCAGTAGGTAAGGAATTGGCTGGATGGTTGCACTCAAAGAGTTGCAGTCAATGGCATGTTGTCTGAATGGAGACCAGTGATGAGTGGCGTTCCTCAGGGGTTGGTATTCGGATTTGTGCTGTTTAACATCTTTGTTGGCAACAGTGATGGGGATTGAGCGCACCTGCAGCAAGTTTGCCAATAACACCAAGCTGTGTGGTGTGGTTGACACCCTAGAGGGAAGGGATGCCATCCAGAGGGACCTGGACAGGCTAGAGAGGTGGGCCCATGCAAACCTCATGAAGTTCAACAAGGCCAAGTGCAAGATCCTGCACGTAGGCTGGGGCAATCCCAAGCACAAATACAGGCTGGGTGATGAGTAGACTGAGAGCAGCCCTGCAGAGAAGGACTTGGGTGTATTTATCAGTGGATGAAAAACTGAATATGAGCTGTCAATGTGCGCTCACAGCCCAGAAAGCCAGCCTTATCTTGAGCTGCATCAAAAGAAGTGTGACCAGCAGGTTGAGGGAGGTGATTCTGCCGCTCTACTGCACTCTGGTGAGACCCCACCTGGAGTACTGCACCCAGCTCTGGGGCCCCCAACATTAGAAAGACATGGGCTTTCTCGAGGGGGTCCAGAGGAGGGCCATGAAGATGATCAGGTGCTGGAGAACCTCCCCTATGAGGATAAGCTGAGAGTTGGGGTTGTTTGGCCTGGAGAAAAGAAGGCTCTTGGGAGACCATATTGCAGCCTTCTAGTACTTAAAGGGGGCCTACAGGAAGGATGGATGGGAAGGGACTCTTTATCAGGGAGTGTAGTGATAGGACAAGGGGCAATGGCTTTAAACTGAAAGAGGGTAGATTTAGATTAGATATTATGAAGTTCTTCACTGTGAGGGTGGTGAGGCACTGGAATAGGTTGCCCAGAGAAGCTGTGGATGCCCCATCCCTGGAAGTGTTCAAGGCCAGGCTGGATGGCGCTTTGAGCAATCTGGTCTAGTGGAGGGTGTCCCTGCCCGTGGCAGGGGGATTAGAACTGGGTGATCTTTAAGGTCTCTTCCAACCCAAACCATTCTTTGATTCTACGGTTTGAGAATTATAATGGTTTACAAGCTGAACATCATTTAAAAAATTGTGTCAATGGAGAAGGGGGAAGCAAAGCCCAGGTTTGGATGAATAGACAGAGATGCTGTAAGTTAAGATTCATTCCTTTCTTCTTAACAATAGTAAGGCTTTATCTAGGCTGCTGTGTCCAGCCTTCCTCAGGTACCACAGGTAAAGAAGAATGCAGGCCAGCTGGGAGAAAAGCCAGAGATCAGCAGGGATGACATAGAGATATACAAGAACTAAAGGTTCTTGATTAATTCATTACTGCTAAATGAGCCTGGACTTAACTTTTGTTCAGTCATGATTGACCTTTGTACAGTATCATCCTTTTTCCCATGATTAGAGTTGCTGCCTGTATTCTCCCTTCCTAATGCTGCCTAAATTTCTGAGGGGGTATAGTGCATATTTATTCACTAGTCTGTGAATAAATACAATCTCAGCCTCCAAGCCCTCTTTTAGATGCATTCATACCATTCAGGAAATGTGTACTTTACGTATTCAAGGTAGAAATTAATAGATAACTTGATGCACTGAGTCTTTGTGAGAGATTTCTTTGGACTTGCCCTTCAGCTGAGTAGTTCAACATATTTTTCTTCTAAAACTACATTCCACACAGGATGACCAGCAGCCACATGCTGTCTGTCCATAGCTGTGTGATATTATATTGATTTGCTCAAATGGATTTGAATGCTTGTGGCTTTCTGTGGTCACAGGGGGCCACTAGTCCAAAAGTCCCATGGTATTATTCTGGAAATAACAAATAGTTTGTCCCTGTTGAAGCTCTTTCCTTAGCTCTCCCTGTCCTGTTTGGAACCTGAACTAAACCTGTGGTCTGACAACTGAAAGGCCAACTGGTATTTGTGAAATGTAGATTAGACTATAGAATGGCCAGATGTGAGAGAGCAACACTCCACTGTCTGCTGCCAGTCTTTGTAATGTAGCTACTTTGACTATCAGTTCACAAAAAGCAATGTCAAAACCAAAAAAACCTGCCTGCTTACCCTTCTGCAATATTTCTCATATGGTAAAAAGCCCCAAATGTCTGCATGTTTTGGTGCTGTCAAAAAGCATGGACTTAAATGGCACCATAAGAAAGGAAGAATGGCTGCTATTCCACAGATCTGTAGGGTAAATAAACATTAATTTTCTATATTGAAAGCAGAACTATCATAGAATATTATGTAGTGGATATATTATGTATTGTGAAGCCTTTTATGCCATATTTTACTCAAAATGCCTGGCTGGCTTTTCCCATGCCTATGAACCATGGTTGCCCAGCTAATATCCTTACATAGTTTCAGTACTTTTCCAGCTCCTTCCTCAACCTGTGGGGTCTCCTGCTTCTGTTCCTCCAAATTTTCCTTACGCTATCCTAATGAGTCTGATGCACTCAGACTGGATGCCAACTGATTTTTCAAGTGCTGTAATATTCTGGTGCATATGGCACTGCTTGTCTGGTGTGGATTTTGTAATCTCAGTCATTCACAGCATGAGAATTAGGATCCTTCTCGGCACACTGAAGAGATTCTGACAGCGGGCAAGTGGCTTTATTTAAGGAATAATGCCAGTGTCTTTGATAAGAATGATAGACTTACAGGAAAAAACACCTTTTGCAGTTTTTAAGTGTTGAGCTTTATGATTAGATAAGTATTCAATGAGAACTCCTGTTATTCCAATAAAACACCATACTTCCTGAATAAATTAGCCTTTTAAACAGCACAGGTTACAAGAATCAGTACTAATATCTGGACAGCTTTCACACTGAAAAAATATATTGCATTCTCACCATAATTTTAGTCAGTAAAAATGATGAATTCACAGTGCAGGTTTCAGCCCCTGAAGAAGTGTAGTTTACCAGAAAAACTGTTGCAAACTGACAAGAAATAAAGTCCATGGACAAAGCATGTCTCCTATGAACGGAGCTTGAGAAGAAATAAGTGTGCTTGTTTTACTTTACCTTCTAATGGCCTTCTGAAACACTTGTCTGGTATGACTTACTTTGGCTATGAAGAGTGTATTTTCTTCACCTCAGTATTTCTAAGAAGCTTTTTATCTGTGTTCCTGCCGTTCCTCTCCTGTCCATTCCCTGTTCTAAGACTGTAGCTGAGAATACACTGTCCTGTCTGCTTGTAAAAAGCCATATGCCTGTGTTAGAAACTCTCTTTTGAAATATCTTTTGCATGTTGAATATCCAGGTATTTAGATGTATTTCTCACTTGTGCATTCATATTTCTGGTTAAGCTCAGGAATTCAAGAGAGAAAAACTCAAAAGCTCATTGCTTTGTGGCTTTTTTCACTGAGGCCAGTTTTAGGCTGTACTGCCAATGATCAGTCTGTACTCTTTAGTTCTATACTATATACATAAGCTGTGTGTGCAACAAATGATGTTTTCTTAGCCTCTCCATATAGCCTATTAAACAGTAGTTGGAATACTTCCATTCCTAAAGCAAAACCTTTGGCATAAAAAATATTGTCATTTGGATAGGCTAGACATACTTTTGCAAAGTGACCTTATGAAAATATTGTCTGAGGTATGACTGAGCCTAAATTATATGACAGTGAGGCAGTATATTCTGGTCTGTCCGGTATATGAGGTCTCATCTTGTAGCAGTGAAACCACCTGAAATTAAACAAGAAACAGTAGTGTGCATCAGATTTAGAGGTTGAAGTATGCTGGTTTGTTTTTTTTTTTTTTTAGTTGAAGACATTTATGTAAATTCTTTGTTTGGCAAAGGCAAACATTGCTTACTGTGGTTTATCTGTCTGATGATTTTTGTCTTCATAAAATAAAATGATAGGAAACACTGGAAGGAGACTCTTCTGCCTACGTTATAAATGTAAGTATGTCTGGAATAGCTGGGTCAGAATTATTTCTTCCTCTCTCACAGCTCTCAAATATTTTTCTCTGTCATTCAGGGATAACCTGATTGTTTGGGTGCTCTAGATGACATCTTGCTCTCTATTAAAACACGCATATTTCTGTTTCCCCTCGAGGGTCAATCATCTTAAAAACTGCCTCCCTAGTCTGTAGCACAGGAATAGATACTATAGTTGACTATCCCATTTACCAGCTCATCCCCCTGAATCGTTAGTCAGATGTTCATGCGTACTATACCATATTGCCAAGTCTATTCCAGTTCATAAGAACAAATGGAACCAATACATGCTTGATCGTTTGAAATAATTCTTGTGCTTAATGTGTAAACTTTTTGGTTTGCATATTCTGTACATGTAAGGGAGAATATAGTGTAGCTGTAATGGAAATCTTTTTTTAAAATGACTATACATATACTGACTGTTATTTTCTGTCATTCCAGTGAAATAACTTTAGAGACAGAAGGGTGCAATACCTGATAGTACAAGTCAGATCATACAGGCCATTCACACAGTAAAGCTGCAAAAAGAAGAAATGGGAAAAATACAAGGTCACTTGTTAATCAGTGTCTCTCAGTGCTTGCCAAGAACGTAGAGAGACACCAGTCAGGTGGAAGAAGCATCCTTCGAGTGCAATGTTGTATTAAAATATGTTTGACTCAGAAGTTACTTCTGAAGACGAGCACACATGATTTTGGAGCCAACTTTTCAATAGCTGCTGCAGAAATGTGATCTTCCAGACTGTGTTCAATATAAAAACTTCAGCTTTTAATGCTTTATTGCTGCCAAAATGAAGCTGCCAAAACTAAAGGCTATCACAGGGCTATTCTGTAACTATGCCCTTTTACTACTACAAACAAATCATAAAGGGGAGCAAGTGTACAGCTTAAATAACCTTATAAATATTGGACTGGACTTTCAAGTTTGTGACTCCCATTGACTGAGGAATATGACTGTTGTATCTTGCTTTGTTCCACAGCCAGTGAATTTCATAAATTAAAAATAGAAACCATAGTAAAAGCTCTTTATATCAGGACTTGTTTTCTCTTCCATGTGATATTCTAAGTCAAGAACAGTAGATTTTCCCTCTGCCTTCGCCATATGGCAAAATTCCTTCATATAGATTTGGAGAGTTTATTCATGAAAATGCAAAATTTTTTCCAATGCATTGAGGTTTAAGAACAGATTTTCTTTTTCTTTTGAGAAGGTGCTGTCTTGTTTGTAGTCTCCTTTCATATCCGTAAATTTAGAGTTGTTAAGGTAGGGTCCTTGTGCTTTTTTTAAATGATGCATTAGGAGTAGAAGGTTACTATCAACCAATTTATATTTTTAAAAAAATCGAAAAGGGTAGGTTTGAATTTTTTTTCCCCCAAATTAGCTTTCAGACTTTTGTACTGCTTTGGAGGAGTACCAGATACTGATTGTAGGTTATAATCAGAGGACCCTCATTCTGTGGTCAGATTTTTCTGAGTAGCAGGCACTTCATACTTTGTCAAATAATGTCAGTTTAGTGTAACAGTCTGGCATCTTAGGTATTTCTAGCAACTTCCAGCTTTCATCCTTTATCTATGACTTAAAGGTAGGATCAAGAGTGAACAGAGAAAGCACTTCTGGTACAATGCTATTTTGGTATGTGTTTTAGGAATTAAAAAAGGTGAGATATACAGAGAAAGTGTTTAAATATAATAAAGTTAAAATATCAATTATAAGTCTACTCATTGAAGCTTGGACTTCAGGTTATTTGCATTTGTAGTATGTACAGAAACTACACATGAACATCATAAAATAAAACGCAGCTTCAGCTTAAGTGTGGCTTTCCTAAGGGTGTACGAATTGTGCAGCTCTGCATTGAGAAACCAAGCACACATAGACATAGTTTGAGAAGACAGTGGGACAGAGCCTAGCTATAAATATAATAGCTATCCATTTCAAAAGGGGGAGGAGGAGGATATAAATCCTTTTTCTAGCCCTTCAGTAATAGTGGCTGTCAGGGAAGGCATGATGATGAGAGAGCGTGGTGGTGAAGTCGGGGGAGGCATCTGTGTGAGATGTATAAGAAAGACCTGCGCAAGTGTGCAGTAGCTTTTTAAACATATACTGAAGTGGAAGAGAAATCCTGTCTAGAAAAAAACAAGTATTTGCTTCACAGTACTGTGAAAAAGAAAATGAATTCTGAAAGTTATTCTGTTGTGATAGCAGCTGAGGTGCACAGGCTGTTGGCCACCAGCAGGCTGGGTGCCACCTGCCCTGCAGATTTTGTCAGAGTCCCCCACTGTGGGTATGAAGTTTGTGTCTGTCTGCATGAGGAATTTGTGACTAGCAAGCTGGAATGTGGCATGTCTGACCAGGGTAAGTGAAGGAGAATCACTTTATGGCATTAGACTGGGATATGGTGAGCTTATGGTACTTGCAGTGCAGGTGTGTGTTATCAAAGCATGATCATCTACATTCAAAAAATGGGATGAGAGTTGATAGACATGAGCATGCACTCACCAGGGGACTTTTTGGTCTGAGGTGCTGCCTGAGAAGGAAGGTGAGGTGAGCCTGGGGAGGGTAGCTGCAGGGAGAGGAGGCCACAGGAGCAGCAACAGCACTGCACTAAGGCAGTTCCTCCTACCAAACCTGAATAAATTCACATGTATGTTGAGTAGCAGGGAGAAGCAGAGAGCTGGGAGCCGCACTTCAGGGTAGTGATGGATACTTGTTATCAGGGCTCCCAGTCCTCCCCAAGGAACTTCATTTCTTTCTGATGTTACACCCTGCCTATATAATGCACTCAGCCTCTTGTGTTTAACTGGCGACATTTGGTAGGTACTCCTGGTTGGTCTTACACTCTACACCAGGATAAGAAACATCAGGAGATGCAGTCTCACTTTTCAGTTTACATCCTCTGTGCTGTATATACTTGAGCAGGAATCTTTTAAGTGTAGCCACTGTATCATCAGCTCCTGTTTTGCTGCAGTGAAAGATGTAAGCAAATATCTCCATCTTTTACTGAGAATACACACATAGGAGTCCCCTCATCTTCTAATGGCCCAAGTCTGTCATCATTTAAGTAACGACAGATGCACATGTCTCTGCTAGAATGAGGCAGAGTCTGGAGCTATCCATTCTGTCTGAGGCAAGTATTTATGTTGCCAAAACACAACTGTCTCCTGCAAACTTGAGGTCCTCTAGACAAAAGCAGACAACATTGGTGTGCAGTTACTTTAATCATTAATGTTCAGACACCCTTCCACTGGGGAAAGGAGACAGTGTGGGAACAACCTCTTCCCAAACATGCTCATGCTGCAAGCCAGCAGATCAGGGAAAGCTACATAATGTGGCATTGCAGACTACACCCCTAGCAGCCTAGGCGTAGTGGCTATTTGGCAGAAATAAACCAGCTTCGGTTGTACTTCAGGGTTTTTTTAGCTGCAAAGCAGAAAGGGCATATTGTAGTAGCTGTTGGCATCACTGACGGGATTCATGAGGCAAGCCTTTAAGCTGTCGTTGAGGATCTTGCTATTAACAGACGTGGCCTAGAAGGACCTTATCTACTTCAATTCCAGCTGGTCTGGAAACAAAAATGTCAACTTTACCAACAGAATACTCTGTGCAGGGACATTGAGACTTCCCCCCACCACCACTTTCTTTTTATTTAGGAAAGTTAAATTCCCTCTAACAAAATGAAAGGCCCCATTACGTGGAAGGCAGGCATGACTGGAAGGGCTCTTTGTCTCACAGACTGTTAATCAACACTGGCCCACCATGCTGGCAGCAAAGCTAATATATTGAAATTGCAACTTAGCTGCCACTGAAAAGACGTAGTCCTGGCCTTTGTGCTCTCACAGTTCAGTCATAGTTTAGACTTACACCATTTTTATCTATTGAAATGAGCAACCAAAAAAGCAGGTGGTGGTGGTGGGGAAGTGGAACATATCCTGCAATTCTAAACAAATTTTTCACAGAAATTATTTACATACCAGCATTGTGCTGTGCATCCTCAAGCTGGCTGATCTGTGCACATAAGCAGCATCTTTTAGGAAGGAAAACTTCACAAGTAAGTGTCAAAACACTAGTTTTGTATTAGTAGTGCATAAATGTTCCTAGCTATATGCTACAACTATGTAGAAATTATTCTCACGTGTTTATACAGATAGGTGAGGTGCTAGCCACCAGGGTGGAACATGGGAGCTACTTAATAAAAAGATTCCATAAAACATAGTCAGTGAAAAATCTCATCACCATGGAGCAAATTCTTTCCACAGCCACAAACCTGATTGTTCCTTCAGTTTTCAGCCACTAACTTAGCACAAGACTTCTGCTTCACGGAGAGGGGGGACACAGGTCCACATTGTATTTCCCAGTTGCTTTTCAGTATTGACAAATACTGACATCTGAGCATACAGACATATTTCACAGTCTGTAAAAAATACTGCAATCCTGTAGCATTCAACATTTCATGTAACTATAGCAACACCAGATGATGAATGAAATAGGTTCGAGTTAAAAGATGCTTCTGCTAGCCTAGCAGTATGGGAAACAGGCAGGATTGTTCCTGGCAGTATGGGAGCTAGCTGTGACGTTGCAAACCAGTTGTTTCAGAGAACTGTCATCATTTCAACTTCTGTCTTCAAGGTCCTTACTCTGGTGTTGGGTTTAAGGACAGTTACTTGAGAGTGTGCTTCTGACATCGGCTTTTCATAACTTTGCTGCAGATGTCTCCTAAATGAAATGCAGAACTACTCTTGCCTTAGTGAAATGAATAAAATTTAGACACCTTAGCCCATTTCTAATTGATTCTCGGTTATTAGCTGAGATCATCTGTCTGCTAGTTTTAACACATTTCTAATGTTCTCATAGCATAGTGTATGTCAGTCCTTAGTGCTAGGAAAGTTTTGTCACTGTGTTGAATGAAGACAAAATCAGAACAGAGCTGCCTATTAAAATTGCCTTCCTTAACAATGGAAGGTACGTTTACTGCATAGGTGTGGTTCCTTTCCTACAAGCATAGTTTTATTCTTTCCCTAGGAAAGGAATAAAGGCAGATCCTTTTCTGTTCTTGAAGAAATACCGATTGGCATTAATACAGGCGAACTGAGAACCCTGAGAGAAGCTTATTCAATGAATGCTGTGAAATACTACGCAAGGCTCATCAGCCCTGAAGACTAGTATCACTTGCAACAATCACTTGTAATTTATTAAAAACTGTCTAGAGGCTCTATGTTTCTGGGAAGTAAGTATTATAAAATATTTTTATCACATAAAATTGATAACCAAAAAATGCTTGAATTAATTTATTTGTAGCATTTCTTATTGATGCTCCCTCATGGTGAGTTCAGCCTGCACAAGGCTCCATGTCAAGCCCCTGTGGCATAGGAACGATTTTAGACACAAGTATTCCAAATAACTTCACAAAGCACCCAGGGCCTGGCACTTCTAGCTGTCCCATCAAGGTAAAGTGATTTTCCATTCACAATCACAGTAAAATAGAAGGATTTTAATTGAAATATCCTTACCCTTATGTATGGGTTTGGTACAGAGCAAAATGCAAACTGCCAGGGAAGTTGGTCCCAACTCTCGTTTTCAAAAAGCCCTGAAACCAAACCCCACTTCATGTGCAAAAGGCTTTCCTCTTTTATATCCAGATACCCAGCCCTAGTGCAAAGCACATGCCAGCTTCCTTCTGGGAACCTGGGCTTAATGCAGTAAACGTCCATTACACCTGAAGTGGTACTCGCTAGACACAGGAAAGACAGCTGCTTGTGGTAAGCAGCTTTCCACTGGGGCCAGCCCTTGTGCTTTCCTAGCACAAAACGTTAACAGTGTAGTACTTAAAATTAGCTTAAACAGGCAACACATTTGGTTTCAACTGAAGCATTAATTACATAAGATACAGTATCTCTGGAAAAATATTTACTGATTTTCAACACACACTTCACTTACCAAGAAAATGTCAGCATAGTTACTCTCTTGTTCTTGTGATGTTACCAGTCCTGTGTATGCAAGGTCCAGCCTTTCACACCTCTTCCTACAGAGCAGAGCCTTGAACCCCAAGTTAAACTTGTCTCCCTGTACTTGTCTAGTGCTTAAAAATGGGAATCATCTAATACAGCACACACACAGCTGCTGCAGGTAGTTGGCAAAAAGATTCAGCTAAAAGGGGTGTTACATCAGCTTGCCCATTCATTGACTCATGCACCCTACTTTAGTTTACAGGAGAAATATGTAATTAGAACATTTTTCTATTACAGCGGCAGGAGCTGTCTCCTGGAATTGATGCTCAAGTTTCTTTCTAGGTCTAGCCCTCACTTTACCCATACTGACCTCCTCTGCCAACAGGCATGCACACTCACTCTCTCTTCCTCCCTTCCGTCCCCATCAGAATGGGGTTTGATATGCTCATTTCTCGTAATGACTGTTTGAAAATTTTCTTCACAAAGAAAGCAATGAATAGTGATAACAACATGTGACTTTAGTTGTTCTTGATTTTGCCAATAGCAGCCTGACAGAAAATGATGTAATGATTAAAAAACTTTGACCCACTGGTTTGTGAATGGTCATGTTTAAGAATGTAACCCCTCTTAACTTCTTTACACCATGGTACAGTATAATTCACTCAGCCTAAGAGGAGGATAATGACAGCTTTATACAGGATCTCACATCACACCTCCAAGTTTTCTTTCTTATCTCAAAGGTTGCACTGCACATTAAAGCAATAGTCTGTATTAATCTAACCTCTGACATTTGGGCCATATTAACCCACTGATGCAGGTTTATGTATCTCACACCTCAGACCCTATCAAGAAATTTGGCAGTGGCAGCTTGATAAGGACACCATACCTTACTGAACTTGTTCTAAAAACAACATCAGCAAAACACTCCTCTGCTGGCACTTTTTAATGACCTTGCTCACTTGCGCTCACTGTTCCATTGCCCGTATGTCCGTGCTTCTGCAGCATCAGAAATGCTGTAAGAAGGGAGCACTGAAAATTCCCATTTTTCTGTAAAAATATTAGCACCTGGGGGGAAAAATCTGTGGAAAGTCTATAAATTGGAAACTTGAGCTGTTCATTTTTAGATGGTAAAATAGTTGTTAAAAACAGGGTTATGTGTTTAATAAGACTGATCACATTTTTTTGTTTGTTTCTGTACTGGACTAATTAACAAACCAATCTTCATTACCAGCTACTTTGCAGTGAGAATTCTACCAGAGGGATGTTTCTGGTATTGCAACAGTTTAAGCAACCACTACAGAACATTCAGATTCTCTATTTGTTCATGTGGTACAGATAGTGAAAGAATATTCCTCAAACTGTGCATTATCTCAGCTTCCCAAGCTGGGATCTGTATTGGAATATGTATTTGAAAAAAAAAAAAACAACCAAATTCTCAAATTAAAACAAACTAAGTTTAAGAAAGCTGGGACCACTCTAAGGAGTTCTGCAAGGGCATCATCTTAATTCTACAACAGAGTGGTTCAGGCAGGCAGCCTTTACTGCTCTAATGTTTACATGCTTTTTCACAAATAATAAGTAAAATTATACTTTCAGAAAATCTTAAAAGCCTGCACATGGGGTTTCTATCTTCTAATTTCACCCTTACTTACACAAATTCTCATTATGTTGAAAACTTTTTGATTATCATATGTTGATTAAACAATGATGGTAACTATTGTAGTAAGTACAGACAAAAGTAAAGACGGCTGTTTTATTAAATACCTAATTCTAAAAACCTTTAGAGAGGTTGGATAATGAATGCACTGAGAGCACTTAACTGAACAACTTAAGAAACAAATGATAGCTCTGCTTCAAAACTGCAGAACAGGTTCTTGAGACATTCCTTTTCACACTTGTCCAGTGATATTTTTAGGAACTACAACGTAAAAAACAGCCAATGCTTTATTGCAGTCACTTTTCAAGGCAGCTCTGGCTAGCTTTACATTCTTTTTATCTCCTTTCCTTTTTTTCTCTCATTATCTTCTTGCTTTCTTCTCTTCTCCTCTTTGTTACAGGATTCCGTGGATCATAAATCTCAAAAGTGTCTTCATCCTGCATGCTTGCATCTTTCACCTTTCTGCTTCTATCTTCAAACTGAAGTACATGTGACATCCTACAAAAATAAAACATCTCAAATTCAGTGAAAGAACAGAAAGTTTTGATTTGTAATTATGATATACGTGGCAAGATTTTAGCACTGTGACTTATTCTTTGTGCATAGCAAAAAAGATCCAGGTTTTGCTGTTTTTTTATTGTTGTTGGTTTTGTTTGTTTGTTTCTTTCTTAGTAGAGCCTAATATTATAAGGTAACCACTTTTGTGAAATCCCATTTTGAAAAATACAGCTAGAGTTTGCTCTGCTGGATTTTATTTCATGTACTGAACTCGCTTGTCTTGTCTTTCTCTATTTAATGTGTCTTCCCAAATGTACTGAATAATTTTCCCAGGAACAGGGAGTGTTTCTCAAGTTTTCTTATTAGTCACTTTGGACTTTATTTCACTTGTTAGGGTTTTAAAAAAGAGAGGAAGAGCTTGTATGGAAAATGCTTGAAGTAGGTACACAGACCAAAAAGGGAGTACTTCACATCCTGCTGCTTCACCTTAACTTGGTTCAGATCATGCTTTTTAACTCTTTGAATAACCAGACTAAACTACTGCATTGTTCAATCCAATGTTTTTCCTACTGTTGGTTAGAAATCCCTGCCCCTGTTAGGTATTTCCCCATTTCAGCAAATTCCCAGTAATCTGAAAACGATCATTACAAGCTCGAGAAGTGGGACCATGCAAACCTCATGAAGTTCAACAAGGCCAAGTGCAAGATCCTGCAGGTAGGCTGGGGCAATCCCAAGCACAAATACAGGCTGGGTGATGAGTAGACTGAGAGCAGCCCTGCAGAGAAGGACTTGGGTGTATTTATCAGTGGATGAAAAACTGAATATGAACTGTCAATGTGCGCTCACAGCCCAGAAAGCCAGCCTTATCTTGAGCTGCATCAAAAGAAGTGTGACCAGCAGGTTGAGGGAGGTGATTCTGCCCCTCTACTGCACTCTGGTGAGACCCCACCTGGAGTACTGCACCCAGCTCTGGGGTCCTCAGCACAGGAAAGACACAGACTTGTTGGAGCGGGTCCAGAGGAGGGCCACAAAAATGATCAGAGGGATGGAACACCTCTCCTGTGAGGACAGGCTGGGAGAGTTGGGGTTGTTCAGCCTGGAGACTGGAGAAGAGAAGGCTCTGGGGAGACCTTACTGTAGCATTTCAGTACTTAAATGGGGCTTATGAGAAAGGTGGGGACAGACATTTTACTAGCGCCTGTAGCGACAGGACAAGGGGTAATGGTTTTAAACTAAAAGAGGGTAGATTCAGAGTAGATATAAGGAAGAAATTTTTTACGATGAGGGTGGTGAAACACTGGAACAGGTTGCCCAGAGAGGTGGCAGATGCCCCATCCCTGGAAACACTCAAGGTCAGGTTGGACGGGGCTCTGAGCAACCTGATCTCATTGAACATGTCCCTGCTCACTGCAGGGGATTGGACTAGGTGACCTTTAAAGGTCCCTTCCAACCCAAACTATTCTGTGATATCCTGGAGTCAATAGTAGTTAGCTGTAGTCAGTGGCAGGAAAGCCTGGAGCTTATCAACTATGGCCTTATTAGCAGGTATCACCGAGGTGAGAATTAATACAGAAGCTGTCAGAAAACTGAGTTTTAGCTTGGGCAAACAAAATCTTAAACAAGATAAATTGCTTACTTAAAGAGAGGTGCGAAGAAAATCAGCAAAAAGATGCTTACAAGTTGACCGATTGTAAAAGTACTCATCTTTACTGACAAGTTAGCAAGACTTTTGAGTATACAGTCATAGTAAAGCTGCTACTTATGAATTAGTAGAATATGTATAAAGTTCTTACGTTCAATTAAAAAACCCCACCAAAATGGAATTAAAAGATTTTTCAGTGCAAACAAACATGCCTAGGCAAAAACCCCACTTACGCTTGGATTCTGTATTAATCAAATGCAAAACTGTCTTTGACTTTGATGGGACAACTTAAAGTAGTAAGAACTATACTGAACTGAATCTAAGCATACCAAACTTTATAGCATTAGATATCTTTGTCCACAGGCTTTGTGACAAAAATCCAAGAAAAACAATTCAGTATCAGAATTGAAGTTTTGTGGCCAATGAAATACTGCTTTATCAGTCTCTTGCAGCATGTAAGAGTTCCTGAATTAAACAGGTTTTTAAAGAGCTCTAGTGCAAATCTCCATACATAAAGAAAGGGAGGGAGGGAGAACCAGCTCAGTTACTGTAGATTATGATATAGTACTATATAAGAAACTGGACAAAATTCAAAGCTATAGACTACATGGGATTTTGAATGCTTTAGAAAAATCTTAAGAACAAAAATTGAGACTTTTCATCACAATTGATTCTCGACATGTACGTTTCATAAATCTCTTACTGTACACCATTGTTAGCATGGCTGCCTATTACCCTGTCCTATGGAAATACTTGAGTTGTTTCCAGTGTATAAGACTTCAGTAGTTTATAGCCGTGTACACACTACCAACACCAAAACTTATTTTTTTTTAGTCATATCTAGAATTCAGAGTAACATAATGTACCATTAGAGTGACTCATGATTGCGTATTTGTAGTTTAATTATAAAAACATTGTCTCACAGTGGAGGGACTGAAGTAATTTATTTTAGTTAACATGCTTTCTGCATTTGTCATATTCTTCTCACTTACTAAAGATGAGCATTTTAATATTTTTTAAAGAACACATACCAAATCACACTATCCTAGTCAGAATTAAAATATAGGTCTAAAGTGATGGAGTCATCCCTTAGTAAGTGGTTTTATGGTGTGTTATGTGAGTGCATGTAGAAGTGTAGTCACACTTAGCCATTTCATCAACTAGGGTCTTCAAATAATGCCACAGCATACTTGCACGATACAGCTAATAGGAATTAAAAATAAATAAATCTCTAAATCTTGGGTCAGGCCATACTGCATCCCAGGTAGTTTGCAAATTAGATGCAGTAGATTCAAACTACGCAATGTTTGCTTCTCTCCAAGAGCTGAAAGAAGTCATAGTCTCTGACTCCTATTCATAACTTTCCACTGAGGTGTTCCCAGCTGTGATTAAAAACAAGCCAATATTAAGAAACTTTTTGATATTCCCAGAATCAATTTCAGATGCAGCGTCTCATAGGTAAAGCAAAATAAACAGCCTGCAGTGGAGGTTTTAAAAAATATTTTCCTGATGTAAACTTAAGGTTGTTTTTTGCAAGTCACACATCTTCACAGGTAGACCTAGTTTGCATCTATGTAAGTGGTTAGTACTATTTTCGAAAACCAATTCAAATTGTTTTCTAAGGAACATGGGAAGTATTTAAGAATTATTTCTGTATGAATTATTTGAATTTACAGTATTCTTACTCAAGCTCCTCCAACAAAAGTTTGCACTTGCATAATTTTCCAAGTGCAGAGTTAGGGCTGCAATTCCACAAATACAGGTTGCATGAGACTTTTTCCTGTTTGGTTTCTAGCTCTTCCCTTCTGCATGCTCCTGGGTTCAGTGGGCAGCTGGCTCCCAGTCATGCTTCTGCAGGCACTGTGATGAAAGCTCTAACTTCATCTCTGGTCTACAGGAACCTACTAACTTGTGCTTATCACCGCCTGTTGACAGTTCCTTTTAAATGAGTGAGACATACATCTTTAAAGCACACTTCTTCTTCAAAATTTAAAGGATGAAAGGTTGTCAGTTCTCCTATCCAAAACTCAAAAGAAAAAAAAGTTTTGCAGCTTAGGTTTTTTCCCTCAAAACTAGTTTTAATAAAATAGCTTGCCAAACCTGATGATTCTGGGTTTAAAGTATCTAGGGGTGCAAATTATTCACTTTCTTTAGAAGAAGTAACCACAAAATTTTCTTAACCTCTTTTATTGAGATAGTGCTGCAAATCAGAACCAGCTACCTTATCACAGATTTATTGCTGGAGAGGGTTGATTTTTACCCTGGCAAAATGACAGCATCCTACAGTTTAACCATTGTCCTATCCCATGTAATGGGAGAGCAGCTGTTCTGCTGTACTGCACTTCTTTCCTTCAGTGTTACTAAAGGACATTTAGTACTTGGCTCTCTTCTGTATTCCAAAAATGAAATGTCTTGAAACATTAGAATGAAATACCTGAATTCCTTTAAGACAGTTTCAGAGACAGCACAGGATTTCAAAGGTACATGGATACTCTCCTGGCTTAGTGATATTCTCAGATAACGATTTTTGCAACACTCAGCAAACAAGACTGCTTCTTCACAGTTACTAGCAGAGTAGCTCCTGTACGTCCTTAAGCTGTGTTAACTAACACATTACCTTGGTGATCAGCTTGATTACTTTCTAGGAGGTAACAAGAGGGCGAATGTTGGCTACAACTGAAGCTAAGAAAGAAACTTCAGTGCACCAGAAAGGATTCAAGAACTATTACAGTACGATTAAGCTGTGTGTCCAATAGTCTAGCAGAGGCAACACCATATTTGCCAACCGTGCATCAAAGAACGAACAAAGAATGCTACTAAAAATGCACTGCTTACAGACAGTACATATAAACTAGTGCTCAGAACATCGGCAAAAATTACATACCACTTCTTAATGCAGATTTAATGAATTAAGCAACTAATCACATTGCTATAAAATTTACAATATCAGGATTTTGCAAATTATTGCTACATTTTATGAAAGTCATTGGTTCTCTCCATCAGGATGCTTAAAATGGACAAAGCAGGACTAAGTATCTGTGTCAAGAAATTCAGTGCTGCTTCTTGCATTGTTGTACTGGTTTCAGCTGGGATAGAGTTAATTGTCTTCCTAGTAGCTGGTATAGTGCTATGTTTTTGAGCTAGGTGTGAGAAGAATGTTGATAACACACTGATGTTTTCAGTTGTGGCTAAGTAGTGTGTACACTAAGTCAAGTATTTTTCAGCTTCTGATGCCCAGCCAGCAAGAAGGCTGGAGGGGTACATGGAAGTTGGGAGGGGACACAGTCAGGGCACCTCACCCAAAGGGGCCAACGGGGTATTCCATACCATGTGACGTCATGTGTAGTATATAAACTGGGGGGAGTGGGGGATCACCGCTCAGGGACTAACTGGGCATTGATTGGTGGGTGGTGAGCAATTGCATTGTGCCTCACTTGCATATTCCAATCCTTTCATTATTACTGTTGTCATTTTATTAGTGTTGTCATTATCATTATTAGTTTCTTCTTTTCTGTTCTATTAAACCATTCTTATCTGAAACCACGAGTTTTACCTCCTTTCCTGATTTTCTGCCCCATCCCACTGGGTGGGGGGAAAGTGAGTGAGCAGCTGCGTGGTGCTTAGTTGCTGGCTGGGGTTAAACCACAATTGTATAGGCTGTCTGTCTAAAAAAAGACAGACAGACCAATGTGGACCATAACTACTTACTAGTACTGTAATTTGTTTCCAAGTTCAACATCGCTTGCAACCTACTTTACATGCTACCTACTTTTCTCAATTATCACCAATGCACCATATTTTTAAAAGAAAAATAATGAGAGGTACTCAAGCACTACTGCTTTCCTTAAATTATATTCTATTTGCTGCTAACATTTTCCTTCAAACACTGTAAATGTGTATGTTAAACTATAACCATTAATGTAGGAAACATTTTAACACTTTCCTCCCATCACCTTCATGATATGTAGGCAGTGGATAGAGATATAGGTCATGTGAACAGATGAGAAAACAGATGAGTGAATCCACAGATCAAAGTAAATGAGCTCTCTCTCCCAAGGAAAAAAAATTTTGGCTGTTTTTGAAGAATGAACTCACTGGCACTCTTTTCACTTCCAGCAGAGTAGCGGGTGGCACAGGAAGAGGAGAGACAGTTGAGAGACCAAAAAGAAAAATAAATTGAGGAAGGTAAAGACTAAAAAAAGGACAGGAATGAGAAACAAAAACAGAGAAAAAGAGAGACTGACCAAAATGTAAATAAAGTGAAGAAAAATGTTAAATAACAATTGAAAACAAGCAAAATTTTTGAATCAAGGCAAGAGAACTAGAGTATGAACAACACAAAAAGAATGTCAAAACCATAAAACAATGGGAATTTTGAAGGAAGAAATATGTTACTAACATCTAATCTTGTTTCCACCTTTTTTCAGAATGGAGATGCTACAACCAAAATGAGCCTCTTGGCTCAGGCTACTGTCACCATTCCTTGCATAAGTGTCCAAGAGCTTTACAAATAATTTTGTAAACACAATGCAGCAGGAGAGAGGAAATATATTTATGTCTCTAATGAAACCTGCAACCATCACTAAGTGCTCTGTGCAACACAACTCTTGCAGGCAAGTTCCCTGGTTTCTGTCTGCCCTATCTCACCATCCAGCTTTGTTTATCTTTTTGTGTAAGAGATAACCCATCACCCCTGTTTTCACATAGAGGAGTCCTGTAATCCAAATTTCTCTCTCTCTTACAGATCATGAAATAAAAATTATTTTTTCCCAAGTACAAGTAGGTTCTGATTCTCATAGCAATGAAGGTTGATAGCATAAGTACTGCTACTGGCACAGTCTCAAACCTGGATTTATCTCTTTAATTCTCACTGTTCTACATGGCCACTGCTATCACAAAAAAGATGTGTGCAGGAAACAAGCCTCCCTGAGTACGTTTTGTCTCATTACCTAATAGTATTGGAGCTGTGGAAATTACCTACAAAAGCCCATACTCTTCTGTAGCACTTGGTATTTAAACCTTCCACTGTACCACATGCTGTTCCTGTTTGAGCCTAGTTTGCCAAACGGGGTTTGATTTCACTTTAATGAAGTTTATAATGCCTCCTAGTAATAATCTGTGGTAATAGGTTTCTGCTGTGATAGTTACTACTCAGAGACTTCACTTTTTCCTGTTTCACTGCTTGTTTCCACCATTCCACATTCCTTTGTTCCTCCTTCCCTATCTCCTTTCCTAATGATCAGACCACTTGTCCCTTCAATTTTTTGTGACTTCAGAAAACCTTGGGTCTTCTTCAAATTTATTGACTTGCTATTTAAAAAGAAAGTAAGATTTGCTATTCAGATCTAGCTAAACTCAAATCATTAGTTATTCCATAGAAGTTTCTAATATTAAAAAATGCTTAGAAGAGTATTGAGAAAATGTGTATAAATACAGATGTTTGCCATATTGCAGTCAATTTCACAGGTTAAGTATTTAATTCTACACCAAAACAATACTGTTTCAATCCATATTAGTGAATATGATACAGAGCACAGATTTCAGACTGAAATTTAAGATTTCACTATTGCTATGAATACCCCCAACCCCCAAGCACTCTCCTGAGGTTAATTTCATTTCTGCAAGACACGACAGTGGTGTTTTCTAGCTTTCAGATGAATGGAGCGCTGTTAGCCTACAATATTTCAGCATTTGGATGTTAACAATGGAGGTAACATATTATTGCTGCTCTTGCACAGAGCAAAAATCTCCCTGGTTCTAAGCAAGCAAAACTGATAAAAATATGCTTTAAAAAATACTATACAAAGTCAGACCGTACACTTCTGTTAACTTTGATTAGCTCTTTGAAACTGTATTACAAGTACTGGAGAAATTAATTTAACCTCTTCAGAACAACCAGCAAGTTCTGGGTCCTCCATAGGCCAAAGAATGAATTGTTTGTATTTTCTCTTGGTGTAGGCCTACAGCACAAAATGATCAGAACTTTTGCAGGTATTTCTAATATAATACTTTTTTGAGATATTTTATTCCAATGCTATCTGCTAAGTTTTACACCTAAATATTCACTGCAAAAACAAGAAGAAACTCATCATTTCACTATGTATGGGATATCCAAGTTAAAAAACCCCAAAAGATACTTCAGTTTTTGCGAAGCTAACAAAGTAAACTATTCTTGGTGAAAACTAGAGTATCCTTCCATTGTTCAAGATAGTACTAAGCATATTTTTTTCAGAAAAAAGAAGATTTAGTTATAAGTAACCTTCTAAGAGAAAGGGAAAAATCAACTTAACTACAAAAAAGCTCATCCAATTCAAAAGATAATCAAAACACTGGTAGAAAATGCAATTAGTTCTCATAGTATCAGAATTAGAAATACATAAAACTATGATGACTTATGATTTTAAGCAATAAATATTTTTCTATTAAAAATTCAGTTATCCTATTTTTATACTGCATCT
>VYZV01016860.1:290373-302935 GCA_013401275.1 Pandion haliaetus | reverse complement strand
GGGGGGGGGGGGGATGATGCACACCCCCCCCGTGCCAGCACCAGCCTGGCCCATGCAAAGCCACTGGGCAGGGCTGAGCATGGGGGCTGGTGCTGCAAAGAGCGGGCAGGGGCTTGTCCCCCCCAGCCCCGGGGCTGGCACGTGTCCCCCCGCCCTGCCCGCAGCCAGGCTCTACTCACCAGTCCCTCCTCCTGAAGAGGCTCGGGGAGTATGGTGGCTGGAAGGCCATGCCAGCGCCCGCGACCCCGCTCCGGCCCCTCTGCTCCCCGGCGGCAGCCCAGTGCCCCGGCAGCGATGCTGGCTCTGTCCGCAGCCGCGTCCCCCCGGCCTGCCGGGTGGCAGGCACAGCCTGGGTGCCGGCCGCATCCCAGGGCAGCGGGCACGGGGTAAACATGTCGGGTGGATGACCTCAGCCACGCTCAATCGGCCCTTTCAGAGGCCGGTGGGTCAGCGTGCCACCCCGAGCCGCCCGGGTGCCGAGCGGGGAGCGGGCGGCTGCCCCCCTCCACGGGCAGATGAAAGGCGCTCTGTGTGCGCTTGTCCCCAGCGTGGTGGTGGTGGGCAGGGTGGCAGCCCCCGTGACACGGGGCACAGCTCTGTCCCCTCGGCCGGGAGAAGCCCAGGCCACCCACGCCGGGGGTCCCATGACTCGGTTTCCCTCTGCAGCTCAGGGAAGATGCCCGTCTCACTATGGAGACAGCAAGGGAGAAGAGGAGAGGCATTTTATCTCCCATGGTTGGGCATGTCACCGGTTGTGCCACCTTCTGTCTCCCACAGGGAGGTGGGCAGCAGCAGGGAGATAGGGTGGGCCTGCCCCTAGCCCTGGCAGCCATGCCTCAGTTTCCCCACCTCCCCATCTCCTGTGCTACAGCACCCCCAGACCTGGCCCTGCCCCGTTCCCAAAGGAAAGCCCTAAACTATTAGTGCCAGGGACCATGGGCTCCAGGATGGGCAGACCGGAGCCTGGCTCGTGGCTCTTGCCCCACGGCTCTGGGGTCCCAGGTCCCGCCTGGCCCCTTCCTGACACAGCTCTCGAACACCGAGGGCTGGGGAAAAGCCGGCGATTTCCGTGGCTGCTGGAGTGAAGCGGGGAAGCACAGCGGCGTAGCGCTTCGGGAGGAAATCGCTTCAGCTCTGCCACCTCCAATATTTTTCCCATGGAGCTGGGACTATGGCAAAAATAAACAAAAGTAAGTCGCTGACCTCCCTGCCGCCCCTCCTGGGGTCTTTCCCAGCCCTGCACAGCCCGGACCACAGCCACCACTCCTTGGGGCGCGGGCTCCCCAGCTGTGAGGCTGCAAGGATGCTGCCCTCCTCCACGAGTCCCCCGGGGAGGGATGGAAGCGCAGAAGGCTCTGCTTTCTTTTTCCTTCCCGGCACTTAATTAATGAGGAATCCCAAGGCAGGCTGCCCGGCCGGGGGCAGGTAAAGCTGGGCATGGGGGCTGCCTCCTCCCCCCGGCACAGCCTCAGCAGGGATGCCGCCCACCCGCCTGCAGCCCCTCGCCCACACACCCACTCGGGGGACGTGGCTTCTGCTGCAGACACCCCTGGACACGCTGCCGGGTGCACACAAACATGGGCACGCCTTGCAACCCCTACATTCATGCGCACACGTGCAAGTCCTGCGTGCACATGCACACGCATGCCCTGCAGACGCAGGCACAGCCATGCCCACCCCCTTCGCGTGCACATGTGCATTTTCTAGCCCACATGGGCCTGCGCACAGGTGCACACCCTGCATGCACGCACACGTGCTTCTGCATGCACACCCTACAAACACGTCCCTCCTGCGTGCGTGCGACGCATCCTGCACGTGCACTGCAAATACCTCCCCCGCCATCCACACACACGTTGCCCTGACTCACGGCCGATGCAGACGTACACCCGTGCATGCATGCACGGTGTCGGCAGTGTGGCGCGGGGGCAGCTCAGCTGTCCCCTTGTGCAGGGGGGAGGCACCCCCCACCCACGGGCCGGCCCCTCTGCAGCCCAGCTGGCATCTCAGAGGTGGGAGCAGCAGCTCATAGCTCTCTGCCGGACCCCAGGTTCGGGCTCGGCTCTCCCCAGGGATCTGGACGGGAGCCCCCGTGGGCTGTCCAAACACCTCCCACAGCAGCAGAGTCCTGTGTGGGGCTCCAGCTGCGCCCTGAGCGGCGGGGGGCCCTTTCCCAGCCCCCCGTGGCCCCGGCATACGGGCTTGCTGGGCTGCTGGCCCCACTCCAGCAGGGCTTCTGGGATCTGCTTCCTCTCCCACCGCCCTGCTCCTGGTCCTCCGGGGCCTGGCAGCAGCAGAGCAGGGTGGGCAGTGTGCCCCCTTGCTCTTCCTACCCAGCTGGGGGCCATGGACTCACTGCTACCCTATGGCACCAGAGGCCATGGTGAGGGACGCCTTGGAGCAGGCTGGGCGAGAGGGGCCAGTGGTGCAAGCTACATCGCTGGGGCTGCAGCACAGCAGCTCTTGCCTCATGTGTGCAGCCATGGGAGGTTCATCAGGCAGGACTCCGGCTCGTGCCTGTGGTTATTTTGGGAACAGTAACGGCAGCCACGATACAGCATAATTATGACACTAATTGTTGCGCTCTCTGGGGGAAAAAAAGAAATGTGGCTGTCATCGAGCAGCTAGGAGAGGCGGTGACACTAGCCATTCGCTGGTGTCACCCCCAGCAATGGCCCTGCAGGATACCCCAAAGCTGCTAGCAACCCCTCAGGCAGCCCACACACAGCCTGTGCCCCAGCCTGGGAGATGCCAGCCCCGATCCCCAGGTGACGTTTAGTGACCACCCCCTCCACTGCAACAGGACGCAGAGGCACGAACGCAGCCGGGCTGCAGCCCCCGCAGCGCTAAGCCTGGCTGGAGCAAGGGATGACAGGGAGCAAGATGATGGGATCACCTCTCTCACCTCCTGGCACCCCACGCCTGCACTGCGTTGTGTGTCAGGGGACACGGCCCCGTCCCCGCAGCCCCAGGGACGAGATGTGCTATCGTGCTGAGCCTCCTGCATTGAACTCGTGCCAGGCACTGCGGTGCCACATGCCAAAGGATGCCCTTGCCCCGTCAGCTGCTGGTGGGAGCTGGAGGAATGGCCTGTGCTGCCGGAGCAGTCCTGGCTCCTCAGCCTCTGCTCTCCCCCAGCTCCAGGCCGTTCTCGCTGCTCTGTAGCAGCGTTCCTGGCTTGCTCTCTCCCAAGGACTCAGCTCAATGGGAGGAAGGCCGCCCTTCAGAGGGTCTGAGGCGTGGGAAATGTTTATTGCCTGGCCTCAGAGACACTGGAGAGCAACACGGGAAAGGCGCAGAGCCAAAGCTGCCCAGGCTGCTCCACAGAGCCAGACCTCCAGCTCAAAGGGTCAGAGCAGAGGGGGAGAGGAAAAGCCACTGCTTGCAAACACGCAGCTAAGAAAACTCTGCCTTTCACAGCCTGAAATCCTGCAGCTGAGGCTGTGCCAGCCAAGGGGACTGGGGATGCCAGCGCCAGGGCTAGCTGTGCCCTGCAGGAGCTGAAGGAGGGATGGCCAGGGACATTGGTGATGGCTGGGGCTTGTGGGAGCCCATGGTGGGAACAGCTGGGTGTGGGACAGGTCTGTGGAGCCCCCAGTCTTGCCCCATAGCCCTGTCCTGGTGCTGGGGAGGTAGAGGCAATGCCAGGGGGCTGCCCACAGGCAAGCAGGCAGCTGTGTCATCTGCTGTCCTACTCCCAGCATCCCAAACTGCGCCTGCCTGCCCTGCAGCGCAGGAGCACACCAGTTCTCCAGCTCTTGGGTTTCCTCAGTCTGAAGATGTCCTGGCAAAGCTGTTTACTGCAGACTTGGCACCACCCCCGGCTCAGCCGGTGCCTTCCAGGGGCTGTGCGGGACCTGTGGCAGCCCCACGCATCCAGGAGCCCTGCGACATGGGGACCTGGCTCATGCCCGTCAGAGGCTTGGAGTGCTCATAAATCCCTCAACCCAGGGCACATGCTGCCCCAGAGCAGAGGGCAACCCCTCCTGGGCACATCTGTAAGTGCCCGGGCAGGTATGGGAGCCCCTGCCTGCAGAGCCAGTGCTGCTGGCCTTGCTAGACCCAGACCCAGTCCCAGTCCCAGGGGACACCAGAGCAACAGGGAGAGCTGCACAGGGCAGTCACAGCCTTTGCAACGCCAGGGAAGCCTAGGGAGGGTTTGCAATCGGGGAAGGCCGACAGGGAACCTGTCCTCCCCTCCCTTCACCACTGACCGACGCAAGCAGAGCGAGCTCCCGTGGGTGGGGGACGTGGCTAAGGCTAACCCCTCCGCCGGGCAGCGGGGCACGGGCAGGGATTGCAGCGCGGGGACTCCTCCAACCTGTTGGGCTGGAGGCTGGAGGCAGCGTGGGGCGGGAGGAGGGAGCCGTGGCAGGCTCCCATGTCCAGCTGTTGGGTTGCCTGCTTCCTCTGATAAAGGTACTTGGCTGTACTCCCAGTTCTGTTTTTTCTGGCGTGCGAGTGCACACCCCAGAGCCGGCCTGCTGAGAGCTGCAATTTTTCTTTAACTTTGTCACCGGCCCCACTTCTTCCTCCCGTGCCCCCCACCCAGCGCACCCCAGTAGCAGCTGCCCCCAGCAGCAGTGTGAGGAGGGGAGGTCAGAGATGACCCTGCTCTGGCCGAGCCCTCCCCGCGATGCTGTACGTCGGAAACCCCCACAGCCACGGCTTCCCCAGGCATGCTGGGGTAGGAGGGGAAGAGGAAAAAGGGCTGATCTGCTTATTGGCAGCCCTGGACCACGCTGCCTACCCTCCTGCCTTGCCTGCGTTTGTCAACACCGGCCCGACGCTGCTGCCTGCACAGCTCGGGCCGCCCCAGCGGGCACCCAGCCAGGGGCTGCGCAGCAAACCCCGACACCCCGCCGCTCCCCTCCTCACACCCGGACCACGCGGGGTCCCACGACGGCAGTGTGCCGGGGGGAGGATGTCAGGTATGGCACAGCCCAGCAAAAAACCCCGTGGGGTTCCCACTAGCACTGTGCCTGGCTGGGTGGGGGGGCGCAGAGCGAGCGCAGCCAGCCCCCGGCCACGCTCCCTGCCGCCCGTGGGTCAGGGATGCCCAGCCCCAGGGAGAATGGGCGGACTGAACCCTCAGCAGAGTTTTCATCCACAAATCTGTCCGCAGAGCAAGCATTTCACGCCCACGGGCCCTGTGGGGTGGAGTCCCACAAGTGAACTCCGTGTTACCTCCCTTGGTTAGCCGTGCCCTGCCCCGCAGGTCTCCTGCCAGCCCAGGCTGCGAACTTCAGGCCTGTCCTCATTTCGTAGCCCACTGTATCTTCTCGGATGGTCCCAGCTGGATCATCCCCAGATCCTGGCTGCCCTTCTCTGGTCCGGTTTCAGGGAGCTAGGGCCAGAGCGGAGGTGGCCGTGATGCTGAAGGGAACCCTCGCAGCACCAGGGCCATGCGGTGCCCTCAAACCCCAGAGCGTGCGGTGGGCAGGGGGCTGCCAGCCTGGGCTCTGCCCTCCCCAAGCCCCTCGCTGGCACAGAGCTGGCTTTTCCGGAGATCCCCAGCCCAAGAGGAACCCCAAGGCAGGGCCTCCGGCATCTGCTGAAAGAAATCCCAGGCCACTTTGCGGGCAGGAGCGGGCGCTCCGGAGCCACACTCGGCACTGGCAGCTGCTGCCCTGCGGCGTGCCGGAGCGCCTGGCTCGCTAATTGGAAGGCAGCTTGTTATATAATGAGAGGACAGAGGCTGGGAAGCTGCGAGAGAGCAGCGTGTCGGCACCCCGTGCAACCAAAAGCTGCTCTTCCAGCCCAGACTAACCCACGTTCACGGAAACCCTTGAATCCTGCACCTTCCCCTTTCAAAGGTGCCTGAGCTTTGCGCTCTCCTGCCTGGCCCGATGGGGATGCTCAGGGGGAGCCCCGGCAGCCCCTCAACGCCCCTTCCCCAGGGCCGCTGGGTGGACCCAGCGGGGGGGGGGTGCGAAGCCAGGCCAGACGCAAGTCGGTGGGGATCAGGAGTGGGAGAGGAGCCGAGCTCTGCCGGTGAGTGAGCCAGCCGCCCCGCAGGAGGTCAGGCAAGGACACGCGCTGGGGCTGCGCAGTTTCAGCAGAGCCGGTTATTAATACCCCGCCTGGCCTTTGCAAAGAATCCCGGGCATTCCGAACTGGGGACGCTTCGTTAAAACCCTTCCCTCGCTGACATTTCAGAACAATAACAACATGAAAGACAATCAGCTGCTGGCGGGACGCGTACCTGCGGTGCTGCCGTGGCTCTCCATGTGCCCGGCCTCGGCGGCCAGCCGTCACCTGGCTCGTGCCAACCCTTGGGGACGACCTAAGACCGTCCCCTGCCTCCAGACCGCCTGGAGCAGTCCTGCTCAGTGTCACAGGGGGATCGCTGGGATGGTTTCACTCGGGGCCAAGGGGATATCTTGTCCTGCCCCGTGGCATTGGCCACCCCGCTGCCAACCCAGGCAGGGCTGCCATCCCCAGGGCAGCTGCAGGCAGGGGGTGGCGAGGACTGGATCGCACCCTAACCCCAGGACCAGGGGTCAGCAGGGCAGGGAGGGGACCAGGGATTCCGCTCTGCCACCGGAGTCATTCTGAAGCAAAAGTCCCTCAAATACGTATATATAACTCTAAGCACGCAGACAGAGGATGACAAACTCCTGTCCCGAAGCCAGCAATGCACAGCACCTGGATAAATATAACTCGGAGCTCATCAGCAAAGCATGGCTTCGGGACAGGTTGCAGCCTTTAACACCTCTCCAGCCCTCACCCCCCTGCCACACGCCCTGAGGTATCCTCTGCCCTCTGCAAATGGGGTCTCAGTTGCTTCCCAAGGGCGGGATCCGCCCGGACCCACTCTCCCCCCTGTGCACACGCAGCTGCCAGGCTCTGCCGACACGTGCCCTGAACCCCTCAGTCCCACGCAGGCCATGGTGCTCCCCCAAAGTAAAGGGCTGGCTTTAGCCCTCTGTGTGCTGGGAGGTGACTGGGGAGGTGGCGTTGGGTCCCAGCACGGAAGAGCGTGCCAGGGACACGGCGTGCCCGCAAAGGCATTGTCCACAGCACCGGTGGGAGCTGAGGTGCCAGCCGGGCTGTAAAAGGCTTCCCCTCTACGCCAGCCCCAGCCCCAACTCACAGCTGAGCTCAGCAGTACCTGCCTCAGCACCATCCAGGATCAGGGCACGTACGTGTCACCAGGGAAGGGGGAAGCACGATGCTGGGGGTGGGGCATGATGCAGGGACCAGGGCAGACCCCTGTAGCCTGCTCCAGCTCCACCCTCTTCCACACCTAAAGTTCAAAGCTTGAAATAAATCCTGCCAGCATTTTCCCCATGGGGCCGTGCTGCCCGTCCCTGCCTGTCCTTGGGACACCTACACCCTGCCTGCTCGGAGCTGGGCGCACGCCCTGGCAGACAGGCAGCGCCTGAGCATCCACAGGAGGCTGAGGTGACGGGTTTCTGTGCAGCTGGCGTTGGCATCGCTAAACTTCGGCTCAGCTCTGCCAGGCCCCCCTGGCCATAGCCTTGTGGCCGGGGGGAAAGGGTTTCCTCCTGAGGGGCTGGAGGGGCTGAGCAGGACTCTCCTGTGCTCCGGGGCACATTGGGGAATCTCCTTGCTGGAGGGAGCTGGGTCTAGCAGAAGCAGGCAGGGATGGGTATGGTGCACGATGCGGCACGTGCCGCCGCCAGCCCTGCCGAGCCGTGCCGAGCACGGTGTGCCGCGGCTGAGCCCAGCGCTGCTGGGCTTCTCCGGCCAGGAGCCCCTGCAAGCCTGGCCTGCAGGGACATCGCCCCGAAGCCTGCGGGGTCACGGGGTGGGGGTCCCAGGGTGGCAGGATGCCCATGATGGAAACCAAGGCAGGCACAGCAGACTGGCTGCCTGGCATCTTCCAGGCGGTGGGAGAATTTGGGCACGCCAAGGTCAGCTACTCCCTGGAGTACAAGCTACTCTTGCTGCTGAAACAAAAGCTCCCCAGCATCTCGGCGGTCTGCAGCGCTCAGCAAACCATGGTACGAGACACGGGCCGGGCCACGTGCAGCTCCGTCCCACGAGAGCAAAGCAAACAAATACCCGGTGCACCGGTCCCGAGCGGGAAGGGTGGCTCTCACAGCCCCCTCCCCGGGCAGACCTACCCCGCGGGGCCGGGGAGGGCAGGGTGGCCGGCGGGACAGCTCTTCGGTCTCACACCCACACCTCTCTCACGCTCACACGTGCTCCCGCGCGCGGCCCCTCTCCCGTCAATGCCTCCTTGTTGCTCCAGCCCACTCGGCCGGCAGGAATGCGCTCCCTGGCCGGGCCGCCCCAGGATGCCCTTTACGCCCTGGCTCCATCTCCTCCTCCCGCATCGCTGCCGCAAAGTGACACCTGACAGACAGGAACAAATGGTGCTGTGCCACAGATGCCACCCTGGCACCGCTGCCTGGGCAGCTCTTGCTCACCGACCTGACCTTATGGCGAGAAAGGTGGCGTTGCCCGGCCTCTCCCGCCCCAATTCATCCTTCCCGCAGCCTCTCGGTGCAGCACAGCGCTCCCCTGCCTCCCTGCAATTCCCTTGGCTTGCCCCGGACGTGGGGGAAGGTGGCTCCCAGCCCCTTTCATGGCTCAGACCAAAAGGTGGGTCATTGCCCACCCTGTTTGGCAGAGCAGCAGCTCCCGCGGTGCCCAGGGAGGGTCCGGCTGGGCAGAGATGTCCCGTTGCTGCCCGGAGCAGGACGGGGCACGGGCTGGCCAGGCTGCCGGATCTTATCCAGGAGAGGCTGGGCAAGGAGAGCTGGCACGGGCTGGTCGATGTGGGCGAACAGGTTGGCACGTATCTCCTCTCCCCACCCCAGAGCCAGGCGGGGCCCTACTTGAATCACATGCCAGTATGCACCCGGGAGGGTGCTGCTCTCCCCCCCGCAGCGCTGACCCCCTCCCACGCCGCCGGCTCCCCTCAGCCCCCCCAGCCCCAGGAAAGGTGCCATGCGGTCATGGGGCTGCTCTCCCCGGCCCACGCTTGGTCAGGCTCGCGCCTGGGTCTCCGATGAGCAAGTCTTGGGGTAACATTGGCATTGTGGGGGGATAGCGGAGACCTTTCTACCCACCGCGCTGGCTTCTGAGGGGAGGAGGTGTGTCACCTAGCCAGCACGGTGGTAGCTGGCCTCCCTATACCTGGTGTTTCCATGTCAGCTTGGCCCCTTGGCACTGCCCAGGTCTCCTTGGAGAGCAGTTCATGATGCCCCATGTGAGCACACGGAGGGGAGAAGCCCTTTTTGAACGGGATCCCACGCACTCCCTGAGCAGGAGGGTTGTTTCCTGCAGAGGCATCAGCCCTGTAGGCAATAGGTCCGAAGCATCCCTACCTTGTGCATCCCTGACAGCATCCCTGCAGCAAGCAAAGAGCATGGAGAGCCTGGCAGGGACCACCCAGCCAGGGGGAAAGCCCCAGAGACAGGCTGGAAATGCTGAATGCAGGTTGTCCCAGACCCCCAGCACTGATCTGACCCTGGCTTGCAGAGCCCAGGGCTTGATCCAGCATGGGCTGAAGTGTCTCCAGCAGCCCCAGAGCCAGACTCAGACTCCAGATGCAGCTGCTTGGTCCTCCCGTGCTGCGCTGGACTTTGGCCACGCATGAGCGCGTGCATCCATGCAACCTCCCCGTCCTCACATGCCGGTGTAGGAGCACATCAGCTAAAACAAGGGGCACAAACCTGCTCGGGTTCCCCGGCGCCAGCAGCAAGGGTGCCCTTATCAGGCTTGTTATCGGGGTGTTCCTCTGGCACCAACAATCCCCTGCGTTGTATGCTATCACCTCTTGGGTATCTTGGCCCATTCCCCAGGAGGAGAAAGTTCAGGCTGGAGCAAAACAACAGCAAACACAGGTGTGGGCACACCTGCTTCCAGTGCCCAGGGCCGTGCCCCCCAGCTCCCACATGTCGTGCCACCCAGGGGCGAAGGGGGATCACCCAAGCAGTCTCCAGACCAGGCTGGCAGCAGGGTGCCTGGAAGCAGGGTGTGATGGAGGGACACCACAGCTTCGCACCACGCTACGGCACAGCCTGTCGTAAAAGGGAATGCCCGGAGTCTCTGGGGACACCACACACACCAGGGCATGGAGGACAGGCTTGGGCCTTGCAGCAAGGGGCACCGAGGGGCACAGATGGGGAGAAACCCCGGTCCCCTGGCACCTCCGCTTGCTCCCTACCTCAGCAGAGCGGACCGATGCTCGCCGGGAGCACCGTGGGTCCTGCCCCAGCAGGGACGAGTTCAAAAGCAACAAGCTGTGCCCACATCGCCCGCCTCTTGCCCATGGGCACCGTCACCACCTCCCCAGGCGAGCAGGCCAGATGCTTGACTCCAGTGCCCAGCCCCGACAGCCCGTGCTGGGGACGGTGTCTCGCTCCCCCTCTCCACCCATGATGCCAACTGGCTGCAGCCACCCGGAGCGAAGGGAAATCTCTCGCGCCCGTTTCCCTCCCGGCTGGGTGGGTTCGTTGCTCGCCGTGCAGCTGGGAGCCCGGGCCGGGTGCCGGGTGCCTTGGCGGCCGTCCCAGCTCCTCCTTTCCCACCTGAGCGGCAGCTCGGTGTTATGTAAGTGCGGGAAGAACGTCTCCGCCGAGGACGGCTCAGAAGGAGCAGCCTGCGCAGCGTTAGACGCTGGCTGGGGCGAGGAGGCGTGCACGCACCGCCTGGGTGGCTCGCACGCGTGGGGCAGCCACGTGTGAGCCCACCCGCCTCCCCGCGCCGGGCGAGGAGAGCGAAGAGTGTCTTGCACGCCCCTGCTCGGCCCAGGAGCACGCCTACGGGTGCATGTGTGTGCAAGGAGGCGAGGGGATGGCGAGGTGTCCGCAAACTTGTGGGTGCTGCCGTGCGCCCCACCTGCATGCTACCCCACCCGCGGCGAAGGAACGAGCCCCAGAGCCGCTGCCCGCCCTGCCAGTCACGCAGATGCCCGCCACATACGCACCCGTGGGCCACATGTGCCCTCAGCCCTGGGAGGGGGGGACGTGTCCCACCTGCTGAAGCCACAGGCAGCTCTGGGGTGCTACCGCCCTGCGGCTCCCTGCGGCACCCCCTGGTCCAGCTCGGCTTTCCCGAGGCCGAGCTGGAGAGCTCCAGGCCTGCCAGCCCGTGGCACAGGCTGCTCCCCGTTCTCCCAGCAGCTCTCCAGGCGCGCTGGGCACCAGTGCCGGCCCCGTCGCAGAGCCGGAGGCACCAGTGCAGGACCTGAGACAGCTCTGTCCCCTCCCCACCCCTGGGGTCCCCCTCATCAGGGCCGGGGACCCTGCGGGGTGGCAGCCCTGGGGACCCCCCGTTCAGTCTCCTCTGCCCACAATGCTGGAGCAGGGAGGGACCCCCCGCTCCTGCCTTCCCCAGCCCTGGCAGGGCAAAGCCCAGCCCTCCGGCAAGTGATCAGGGCCAGCCCCGACCCAGCACGTCCCGCTGCTTGGGTGCAGGCAGCCCTGTCCCGGAGCAGCTCTGAGCCGAGAGGAAGCAGCTCGGTGAGGGGCAGAGTCACTTTCCAGGGACGGGAAATACTACCCAGGCCAAATCTGTCTCCACTCAATTTACTCCAGGGAGAGACAGGGAAGCTGCTGAAAGAGCAGGACCTGGCAGCAGGACTCTCGGGCTCCCTACCCAGTTTCTCACTAACTGTAAAGGTGGCTTTCGAGGCAGCGTGGCTGTTTCTCAAGTGACAAGCTGCCCCTCTCCATGCAGGACTAAGAGGACGGCGCCTGTTTGATGCTGGACACTGTGCATGCCCCTGCAGGGGATGTCTGTGCGGGTAAGATGTAGCCAGGGAGATGAACACAGAGTCCAGGGGCCAAGACGCACAGCTGGAGGCTGTTGTCACTGCCCGGGCAGACACAGGGCACTAACAGGGGGGCACCGCTGGCCGTCACGGGGAGAGCCACCCGGACCTGCACCCGGGGACTGGGCTGGCACCCCCCGTGGCGGGCGGACTGGGCTCCCTGCCACTGGGCTCCCTCCCAGGCCCGTGCTTCTCCCCACCTAGAGATCCCCACCGCTGCCACCCCACCCGGCGCCAGGGTCATACGGGTCCCCCTGCCCCTGGCAGCCCAGGGGACTGCAGGCCCCACGTCTCGCCCCCATGCTGCCAGCTCCCGAGCACGCTGCCAGCCCGGGTCCGGCTCCAGGGGCGCCCGGGCAGCCCCTCGGCACCCGCCGGTGGCACCCACCTGTGGAAGAGCAGGAGGATGGAGAGCAGGGTCTGGTCGATGTTCCTGTTGCAGATGCCCTGGTTGAAGAGGTAGCAGGGGTCCCGCACGACGGGCTCCAGCGAGTCCTGNNNNGTCTCCGCTTGGCGCTGGTCAGGTTCTTGCGGACCAGCTGCTCCCGCAGCTGCCGGAAGCTGCTGACGGTGGGGCTGCCCAGGTTGTTGTTCTCGCCCCCGGCCCCCTCCTCCAGCCCGCTCCGGTTGGCCAAGTCCAGGCAGCAGCTGCAGCAGTCCAGCCCCACGGGCGACCGGCCCTCCTCCACGGGCGACGAGGACATCCCGGGATCCCCCCGCGCGTCGCCACGGCGGCGCAACCGGGGCCGCTCCCGGGGCCGCGGAGGGCGAGCGGCGGCAGAACGCGCCCGGCTGCCGAGCTCCGCGCCCGCC